>SNQJ01S0013631.1:80192-102283 GCA_010110895.2 Picea sitchensis
AGGGGATTATTCATTTTGGAGGGATTGATTCATGCATTGGATGGGAGAGGAGATTTTGGGAGCATTGGGACAGAGTTAGTTAACGGTGGGATTTACAGTGCACCGGGGCTGAGGGGTTTTGGGCTCAGAGGGCTAGGACGTCCATAGATGTCCTAGGGCCAGGCGTACTGGTCGGTAGGGTGGCTGGTTTTGGGGTGTCTTAAGGAGAAAGCTGCTGCGGATTGGTTCAAGCGAAGGGAGACAGCATCAGAACGAGGTATTTAACCTGTCATGCAAATTATTATGTAAATTTAACTTGTTATGCAAATTGTTATGTAAAATGTTATTTTATTTATCAAAATCTGGGAGTGAATATGTTAGAGTAAGCGAATTTTTAGTAAATTTAAAAATTTCCGCTCTGTTTTAATTCATGGTAGTTTTAATGAATTCCCGGTCACTACAAATGTTGAGCCTATAAAATTCCTCGGTGTACTCCTTCACCGTCATCAAATTCTGTCTCAGGTTCTGCATGCACCTGAACAGAGTGATTTGATAGTCTCTAGGGATGAATTTCGCTTTCATATTAGCGATCATCCTGTCCCAGCTCTTTATCTTATGTTTTCCTTTGGAACGCCTGTCCGCCTGCAGCTCGTCCCACCATAAGGTTGCATGTCCTTTCAGCTTTGTGACAGCATGTCTTATCTTCTTGTCCTCTTCGATGTCCTCATAATCGAAGTAGGTGTCGAGTGCTCGGATCCAATCCAGCAGCTCCTCAGCATTTAGACTTCCCTCATAAACGGGAATGTCCATCTTTGTCTTCGAGCTCATCCTCGAAATGGCTCTGATCATCCTTTCTGTCGAGGCATCTTCTGCTGTGACCTCTTCAGCATCGCGTCCAACTTCCTCTTCCACCTCGGAATCACTAATATTCCCAACGCCAGCTCCACGCCTTTGGGTGGTATCCATCTCTTCGAGTCTCACCCTGAGATCTCATATTTCACGTTCCATCTCTGGATTCCCTGCCGGTCTACCCCTTATTCGGGCATCCCTGTCCTCACGATCAGGAGATTTCCTCTCTCTTCTGGGCAGCATACTGAATCTGCTTCTCTCTACTATCAGAACAAAGAGAACTCCCTTCCCCGCTCTGATACCACACTAATGCAGCCTGCCCTCAACGGCACAGCCGCTCACACCAAGATCTTCTCTTTCCACAGGCCCGAAGAACTCAACGGTTCTTCTCTCTTCCTATCGGATTCTCTCCACCCACAGTTCACTCCTCTCTATCCTCTTTTCCTCTGCTCGGGGGATCGTAACTTCGCCTCTCGCGTTATGAACCACTTGGGATCTCAACCCCCGATACCCGAGGTGCCGATATGCCGAGACTCGCGATCTCGCGATCTCGCGGTTTTTCTTCCCGCGAATCCAGATCAACTTCACTTCGACTTCCGAGGCCCGAGTCACCAATACCCAAGTATCACTATCACGTCCCCTCGCTAGTTCGCGACCTATGATACCAGTTGCTTGGCTCTTCAACTCCTGAGACCCGACATTCCGTGATCGCGTGCCACCTGTCCCTCCGAAAATTGACAGTCCCACGGAAACTGGGAATCGCTACTCGCGATATCGATGTGCATGCAACTCTTGCACTCGCCAACCCCGATATGCTGATATGCGATGGCAAGAGGGTTCTACTTGCGCTTGAAGGTTAACTCTCTCCCAGAAGTTCAAGTCGTCGATTCTCTTCCTCCTGACGAATCCTCCTGCTCCGAAGCTTCTCCCGTTCGGGGCTTCTCCTGGGTCTGTTCCACAATACTTGTAGGAACTCTTCCTCCTGAGCCTTCACCAACTTTCCACTCAGAATCACTCTGACTTCAATTCTTCCATAAAATCACATACGCAGCATATGAAATAAATAAGTAACAAGAATCAAATATGCAAAGGCATAATGCCAACAACACGCAGAGAATAAACACATCCATGGAATTGAATCAAGGCTTTCTTGTTCTCCTCTCCCAGGCTTGCCGCTGAGACTTCAATTCCACCTATCCGTCACCTGCACAGTTCGAATAACTCAACACAACTTCTGGGCAAACAAAGATGAGAGTTTAACTGTCCAGCCTCCTCAACACACTCTATGCGGAGGAATTCCACTACACTCTATGCAGGAATCTCCTGGCTTAGACAGAGAAACGATTGAAACTCATTCTCTCATTCCCTCAGGTTTCCAACCTGCCATGTGATCACATATGCAACATATAGACAATAGGAAAAACAAGAAGCAAAGATGCAACAGCATAATATTAACAATACACAGAGAATAATCACGGCCATGGAATTGAATCAAAGATTTCCTATTAATTCAATATCTGTACATGGGGATTCTTCACCAGTTCTCTGCTTGCGGCTTCTTGCTCCTGAACACTAATACTGAATGATCATACAATGATACAAAGGAGGGTGCCTATATTTCGTTTTCCCTCTCGAAATCCAAAACTGTCTAATCTAGCCTTAATTGGTTTATCTACTTGCATTAAATCTAAATAAATGCCTCAGCTACCTAAGGACGAGAGCTTATCTGCTCAAGGTCCGTTACAAGGTTCAATTGTGCTTTGTTATGAATGCCTTCATTTAAATGGCGGCGCAACAACCTTCCAAAGTATTTTTTTCAAAAGTAATAAGTGCTGGCGTTGTCCAGCTGTTCTCCGCTCCATGTTGGCTCGCTTGATTGAGTTGTGGATGCTCTTGCATCATAATGGGTTTTTATAAAGTTGTAAAGTGGTTCTTTTATTAAAGTGACTTTTTAATAAAGTGTACCTTCTAATATTAAAGTGACTTTATTTCATAAAGTGCACTTATGTAATAAAGTGAAATGTACTTTAATATTTTAAGTGTTTTATTTTGGAGGGAATGAATCATGGCCCTTTATCTTGTAAAGGAAAGATTAGATCTTGGCCTTTGGATTTAGGGTTGGGGAAGGTGAAAAGAAACTTTGGAGGGAAAATTGCATCTTCATATTTTATAAAAGAATGCATTTGGTAGTGTGCAAGACACATTGAGAGAAGGAGTTTGAGATATTTTTTGAGTAAGCTTCAGAGAGGAAACATGGTAGCTAGTAGGGCACATTTTCCAAGAGAGCTAGGGAACAAATACTCATGAGGAATTTATGTTTGAGTGTTGGGTCATTTTTCTATTGTTGGAGGACATACTGTACGAATATGTACAGTCTGTATAACAAGGGGAAGAGGGCACGAAAATCAAGGAATAATTGTCACAATTTTCAAGGTTATTTGAACATTTTTCTTGCTATTGGGCCATACAAAATAGTTCATATAACAAACCATTTGCATGGATTTCAAGGCGTAGATTTTCTGGGTGGGGCGTACAATAGTATGGACTTGGCATGTTTTTCGAGGAAGAAATTTTTGGGATATTTTTCGGTGTTGTAAGTGCTTTTTATGTAGGCTGGAAATGTATTATTGTTCTTGATACGTACTTTCCTGAAGATGAATAATAAATCTCTCTCTCTCATTGGGTTTCCCCACATTGGGGTTTTCCCTAGCATTTGCCTAAATTTCTGAGTTATTCATGGTTTATTGAATGTTGTTCATTGCATTTATTCCGCTCCATAATTACTTAGAAATGTGTATTTTTGCTTATGGTAACTTCTCAATGTGGGTTCTAGACATTTCAGAGTTCATACAAGAAATTTATTTCTAGGCTGCTAAGTGTATGACATGATATTAGCTTGTTGATTTTTGTCATTTAAATTTACATAAGGCGCCATATCTATTATAATAGCTGAAAACATAAATATTGTAGAGAATAACAATAGAAAAACACATTAGATAAAACCACACAACCAAAACAATACCTTTGTTGATAGGAAACAATGTTCACTTTCCTCTTCGAGGGGGAAACCTCTAGTGGAGCAACACTCTATTAAAATAATTCTCAAGAAAAATTTCTCATGCCCTAAACTCCTATTTATACTAAATCTATCTATCAAAAGAACAATCTAGAGGAAGATATTCTAGAAGTGGAAGATTATATCAGGTCTTCTTACATTTGACTTATTCTTCCTTATTACTAGGCCTTATTAATATTGGCCTTTATTACATGGAAAATATATTATTCTACCTACATGAGGGGTTAGAGAGGTTATTTCCCTAACATTCCCTCCACCTTAAAAATAGCCTTGTCCTCAAGGCTTGATATGAGGAAATTTCCATAGAATGCTAGCGAGATCGCCTTCAGGAAATTGGCATTCTAACCAACCTTACTCTTCTTGTTGCTTCATGGGATGTTGAGCCATGAATAAATTATTTTTGAGGGTATAGAGAATATCCTCTTGAACTATAAGGGTTTGTTCAATGTCTTGGACCTTTGAGACGTCAGGCATGTATGATAGAACTAAAGCTAGATTGTTTCCATATATTGATTCAAAAGGATTCATGCGAGTAGTTGTATTGTAAGAGCTGTTGTACCACCATTTAGCTAGGTGTAACCATTGAGCTCACTGATTTTTCCATTCATATGTAAAACACCTCAAATATGTTTCCAAACACTTGTCGACAACTTTAGTTTCACCATTAGTTTTGGGATGATAGGTGGTGTTGAGATGAAATTGTGTTCCCTGTAGCTTGAACAATTCTTGCCAAAAATTGTTGGTGAAAGTGGGATCTTTGTCAGAAACAATAGAATGAGGCATTCCATGAAGCTATAAGATATGATCCATGAAATGTGAGCCATAGTGAAGGCAGTCAAATGGTGTTGAATATCACAGAAATGAGCATACTTGGAAATATGATCAACTACCACCATGATGACTGACATTTTTCCCGATTTAGGTAAGCCAACAATGAAATCCATAGATACATCTCTCCAAATAAATAGTGGGTAGGATCATAAGTCATTGTAGTGTGCATGGGTCTTTGACTATTTCTCCCTTGTTGCATTGACGTACATCACATTACACCACAAAAGTGTGAATGCCATGTTTCATACCATCCCAAAAAAAAAGAATGTTGACCGTGTCATAGGTTTTGGTAAACCCTGAGTGCCTAGCTGTGGGTGTAACATGAAGATCAGAAAGAACCTTGGATTTAAGTTGTGAATGTTTACTTAAATATAATTCCTTTGTAGTGAAGATCATCATTGTTCCATAAGTACCCTGGGGAAACTGGAGAATTGTCTTGCAATTGTTTGATCAAACTCAATTTTTTGGGATCTTGTAGTCATTCCTGGTGAACGGCTTGGAGCTAGTCTCGTACAATGAAGGAGAGGGGAAAAAGGGACCCTTCATCTTCATATTTTCTTGAAAGAGTGTCAACAACCACATTGTATTTTCCTTTCTGGTAAATGATCTCATAATCATATCCAAAGAGCTTAGCCACCGATTTTTGTTTCTCTAGGGATGAAAGACGTTATCCATAAAATACTTGAGGCTCTAATGATATGTCTTAATTTGAAATCATTTCCCCAATATATAAGGATGTCAAAGATCCATTGCATGCATAATAGCCATCATTTCCTTTTCATAGATTGATTGGCCCAAATTTCACTCTGGAAATTGTTTGTTGGTAAAGGCCAAGGGTCGACCATCTTGAATAAGGATTGCTCCAATTCCTCTCCCAGAAGTATTACATTCTAAGAAAAATGTATTTGTGAATTCAGGAAGGGCCAAGATAGGAGTGGTGCACATAACCACATTCAAATATTGAAAGGAATGATCAGTTGTTGGAGTCCAAGTGAAAGAATTATTTTTAAGGAGAGTAGTGAGAGGTGCCATAATATTTCCATAATTCTTAACAAACTTGTGATAATATCCTGTTAAATCTAGAAAACCATGTAATATTTTGAGAGTTTTAGGGAGAGGTCAATCCTTTATAGCTTCAATATTCTTAATATCCACCTTTACACCCTACTTGCCAACAATATGACCCAAATACTAGAATTTTGAGGCTCCAAAAGCACATTTAGATTGTTTGAGGAAAAAATGGTGCTGAGAGAGTAGATGAATAACTCAATCCACATGAGTAATATGGGTTGTCGAGGTTTTACTGTAAATGAGAATATCATCAAAGAAAAATAAGACAAAATGATGGAGAAAAGGATGGAAGACATGATTCATGAAGCTTTGGAAAGTGGAGGGAGCATTACAAAATCCAAAGGGCATGACCAAAAACTCATAGTGGCCCTCATGAGTTCAAAATTCAGTCTTAGGAATGCATTCTTATTTCATACGTATATGGTGGTATCTAGAATGAAGATCAAGTTTAGTAAAGAACTGGGCACCACTCAATTCATCCAAGAGATCCTCAATGACATGAATGGGAAATTTTTCTTTGATGGTGAGTTTGTTGAGGGTGTGAAAGTCAACACACATGTGACAAGAGACTTATTTATTAAGTACCATGAACACATGATAAAAATAGGGGCTAGTACTAGGATGGATAGCGCATGCGGCTATAAATTCGTGAACAATTTTCTCAATTTCATTTTTTTGGGAAAAGGGATGATGATAGGGATGAACACTGGGAGGAAGGATACCGAGTATGAGGGGAATGGAATTATCATGAACACTACGAGAAGGAGGAAGTCCCTAGGGAGTGGAAAAAAAAACTTTATGTTTGGAGATGATGGATTGGAGGTGAGGAGGCACATAGGGTGTCTCAGTGGCTTGAATGTAATGGAGTTCTTCAATAATTTCGGAATGACCTTTTTTTAGTAGTTTTTCCTTGCGACGGGAACTGATGATCTCAAGGGAACCTGTTGTGATTCCTTGAAATTTATACTGTTGGCCCTCCTCGTGGAATTTCATGGTTAATTCCTTAAAATCCATGAGAATGGGGCCTACAGTCCTTAACCATTTGGCACCCAACAGATTGTCACAACCACCCATGTTGATAGAAAACATATGAGATTTCATGTGTTACTAACCAATTTGGAGATTCACATTTTCACAATGCCACCCACATTTCATGGATCCACCATTGGAAATCATGATTTGAAAATTGTTGACTTCTCGGATATAGAAATTAGTTTCTTTGGAAATGATACGATGAATAAAATTATGCGTGTTTCCACTATTAACGAGGATGATGACATTTTGATGCTTAATGTAACCAATGAGATTGTGGGTTTGAGGAGTAGAGAATCCAGTGAGAGAATCCAGGGAAATGATGGGTTCAAATTTTGCCGGGTCTGAGGGTAGAGTCAGGTCAGTGTGTTCTGGTGATTTGGCCACAGGGGGAGCCTAAACCTCTTCTTTAGAAACATCCTCATAGATGGCCATAAAAATATTTTATTCCTTACACTTGTTCCTAGGAAAATATGTGTCATCAAAATTATAACAAAGGCCCTTGAGTTGTCATTTAGTCATTTCTTCCCTAGTCAACTGTTTTATCTTTAGTGGATTGAAAGGATGAGTGGGAGTGATTGTTTTAGGGAGAGGAATAAAGGAGGGTTTTCTGGTTTGAGAAGAGACAACCTATTGTTCTTCCTTAGCTCTTTTAGTATCTTAGACCCAACTCTAGGGGTGATCCATGAGGACATGGACAAAGATCTCATCCTTAACGCCATTGATAAAGAATTCTTACAAAAAAGAATCATACTTTCCCTCTATGTAGAAAGACAATTGGTCAAAAGAAACAATAAATTCTTCCACAATGTAAGATTGTTTCAACTTTTTCAAACAACCTAAATGGTTGGGGTCAATTTCGAAGCATTCATAAATCTCTGCAACAAATTGTGTCCAGGCCACATACCCTTGGAAGGAATTTGTTCTCCATTGCCACCATTGCCAACATTCTTGATATAGATGGAGAACACCATATCCGAGTTTTTCCAACTCATCTGTAATGTCATACAAAGAGAAATAGTGTTCCATTTGAGTTACCCATTCGATGGGATACGATCCATCAAATTTGTTCACATCCATGTGTGATAGGATTAGATCACTCTAAAAGTTATGGCGCTGAAAAGTATGCTAATTGGAGGAAGTTTCAACTTCGTGGTGTAAAGGTGGGACAAAGGAGGTAAGGTCTCTAGGGATATTCATCTTGGCACATATCATGCCAGTGAAATATGCAAGCTGCGTAGAGAGGTCTTGTTTTAGGGTTTCCATTTTTGTCTATATGGTGTAATTCATGTTTTTATTGATGGTGGTCATATTGGAACTGTGCTTTCGCACTTCTTGTTGGGTCTCTGTGAAAGCAAAGGAAAAGGAATTGAACAAGGATTCAAGGTATTGGCTATGGGTGTGGGCCATGATGAAGGGGGCAAATAGAAAGAGACGGGTGGGACTATTGGACACACCGACTACACTGAGAGGGGGGGGGTGAACAGTGTAGATATATTTTCAAAAACTTCCCCTTACACAAAACTCCTTAGTTAGCAATCACCATTTTATTCATTATTTATTGTTGTCATTTAGAATCAGTTAAATTAGAACGTGCATCAAAAAAATATATCAACTACATATATTATCAATAAATCATCACAACAAGGAATACAAAGAACACAAGATGTATGTACAATTTTCTTTTTATTATGGACTACAATCCTTGGGTTATCAGCAACAACTGAATAGAGTACAACTCTACAAGAGCACCAGCTCTATAATGCAAGACTCGACTTACACCCTCAGCACCAACTGAGATGAGGCAACAATCCTCAACAGATATCAATCTGTCAACATGTACATGACCTATCGGTAGTGCAGCATGCGTATGTACGTGCCCTACCAGTAGTACAACTCACGTATGTACGTGTCCAGTTTGTACTACAACAGGTGTATCACTTCTGAGTTACTTAAGGTTTTCTCTTCAAGATGAACATAGATCCTTTGCAACCTTCAATCACATTATCTTTTTTCTCTCACTGTCGAATTTGACCCATAACCAATCATAACACATCCAAGCTCTCCAACAACTTACTCATTCTCCTCAACCATACAATATGAATGCTACTCAATCATGTATAAGAAATCAACATACTATAGCAATCATATCAGTACTGAATCATAAGAATGTTTCTCACTCCATCAACCAAAACAAACCAAATCACAACAACCATACCAAGAATGCCTTAAGAATTCACGACACAACAAGAAAGAGTATCCATCAAGACAACAATGTAATCATACCAAACATTATATGGTAGATCTGAGCCCATAGAATGTAGATCCAACATATGCTTCAGTCTTCAAGAGCCTGAAACCATCTCACACAGAATTCTTCATGACTTCATCCACTGTACGTACTTTGTCCTCATTCATCCCATGTATGTACGTGCCTTGGCTCACTGCAATGAACGTATACCTCAAAAAGGGTTTCTAAACTTTTGAAAATTTTGTCGTCATGACATCAAACTTGCCTAAACTTTGATACGTCCATGAGATCCTTCAGATCATATCTCTCTCAGAATAGATATTCAAATACATACTCAAGATATACCCTATACAAGAGACCCCTTGTCTCTTATTTATACTACCCAAGTAGCTTCCTTAAAATCATCTTCTAGATCACTTGGCCCTCACAGCCACTTTGTCCACATAGTTACTTATGTTCAACTTTTTCCAAGTTTTCACTTGTCCATATATCCAATAGCCACTTGACCACTTAACCCTCTTTCCTTATTTTAGGGTTAACCACTTTCCATAACTAGCACTTTCCATAACTAGAAATTTCTCCATTTACTTTATTATTTAAATAATCTTCCTTTACTTTTTCACTTTACTTTATCATTTAAATAATTATTTCTTCTTTTCAAGCACTTTGACTTCTTTGACCTTTTGGGGCTTCAAGACAACATATGAGGGTCCTTCATCTTCATAGGGCCATAACTCTCAAACCATGAGGATTTATTTGACATTCTACATACCACCAGAAATGGCATGACAAGCACTATCCATCTAGAATAGTTTCACTAACAAATTCACTGATATTCATTTCATTATTCTTCATATAAGCATGGGTTCTCCTAACCACACTTCAAGGATAACTCAACCGCAAAGCGTCTTCCATGAGGGATTTCACCATAAGGGGACCACTTTGGAGTTCATCCATTTGTACTCCTCATCAACCATGATAAGACAATAATGATTCATATTCACATCAAACCAACTATGCATCATATATCAAAAAAACCACATCGATCCATCTTCATCTATGCATCACATATCAATGAAAAATCATTGATCCATATTCATTTATACATCATATATCAATGAAAATACATATTACATTAGTATTCTATGACATGACATTGTTCCTCTGACATCAATCAATCAATCAATAAATCCTTTAGAATCAATCAATCCCTTGACATCAATCAATCAAACCTTTGGCATCAATGGAAACATGATCCAACAATCTCCCCCTTTGGCATTGATGGCAATACCAACATTGATGCAAACACCAATCATTGATGTCAATATGTAGACAAAACATTTCTCTACATCAATAGTCATCAATCACATCAATGTGACTATCTCTCCCCCTTTGAAATCAATGGAAATGGGTCATTCTCCCCTTGGGGTTGCTCCCCCTACTTGAACGCCTTTGATAATATCTCCCTTTTTGAACAAGGTAAATCACTCCAATGTAATGCTAAATATATATCGTTCATGCTCCCCCTATGATCATCTCTCCCCATAGAACTATGCCTCTGTTCTCTTTATTCAAATATAGGGCTATTTTACCAAGTATGCATCTGATTAATATCTCCTCCTAAAATCATGGGAAGAAAAATGACTCCCCCTATGGGTATGTCTCCCCCTATATTATTTGCAATACAAACAATATGTTTATTCTACAAATGCTCTTGCTCAAATGGATCATAGATCAACCACTCTTTCTATGATTATCCTTGGACCTGTCCATGCATAAAAACTCGTGCCATACCAAAAAAAAGATATGTCAACAATGAAATAGAGAATCATGAATAAAACATCAACCAAATAAATCATGTACCAAATTGCCTTCCCACCATGCACAACACATGTGTACATCAATACCATAGAATATTCCATAAGATATCATCAATGGAGTGTATCAATCATATGTCTCTACCAACATTCCAACCATGTGCATCTACTAATATGCCAACCATGTGCATCTACCAACATGCCAAACAAGTGTCATATCACTCATGATATGTCTCCATGATGAACCAAGTATCACAATCATGTATCACAATCAATCAAGTGTCTCAACTATATCATCCCATATGTCATGTACCAATCTATATGCTAATCAAGTAATACCAATGCTAATCAACTACAAATCAATCTATGACTCAACATTATTACCTTATCAAGTCACCAACTACATGTCCCAATATCTAGTCCAATCATATGCCAAATGCATGCATCAAGATGTCCAACAAGTAAGATTCCAATAATATATCATAAGATATATCAATGAAACTCAAAATATGTTCCAGTGATGTACCCCAACAAATCAGCCTCAATCCTCCATTCACTACAACAAATACTTAAGCGATCAATATGTACTAGAAGTGTGCCTCAATAGATCAATGACATTTCTAGCTAGCATCATCATGATATATCTCATAACAAAAGTGCCATAACTTCATTTTCATAACCATCATTGTTCCTAAACAGAAAATGCCTCAATCCATATGCATGGGTCAGTGCCATGCATCCAAGATATCCTTTCATTATATATCATCACCATACATAATCCAATATGTAATCATGAAAACCTGCAACAAACAATGTCATAACCTACAATAATCTATGTCAGACCCTACAACATAGAGTTATACCATCACATCAAACTGCAACCCATGTGCATATCCCTTTTCCCTAGGCTTTACCACATATACATGACCTACTACATAGAAATCTTGTGTATGTACGCGACCTATTCAAGGTCATCCTGCATATGTATGTGACTATTACCACTATAACCTGTGTATGCTTTTGAATATGACACACTTGAGCTTCCCTTAAGGCTTCCATTCTGCTCTGGTTTTTCAATCTTCTTCACCCACTTCTGAAGGTGTCCTTGCTTCTCACAACTTCATCTCTGAGCTTCCATATTTTCAAAAATGTCTCCTTTCCTAACTTCATTCCTTCTTCTAGTCATGCTATATGAAGTCCTCATCATGGAATTTCTTCTTTTGTTCCAACAATCCTGGGATTTGTGGCCAAATCCACTACAGTTGTAGCATCTCGTGGTGTGACAGTGAACAATAATGTGTCCTACTTGATCACATCTCCAACACCTTATGGTGTTATGAAATCTTCCATTATTTTTCCTTGCATAATATTTGCATTCCAAATATTTGTGACCATATTCATTACATGAATAACATTGACCATAAAAAACACTTTCATACCTTTTCTTTGGTGTCCATTCCTTTTGAGGTGTAAAGATGGCTTATTGATGTCTTCCTTGCTTTGTTCTTTTGAAATTTTCCTTTCCTTGTGTAGATGGTTGACTTGCAACATTGTCTTCATAATTTGAGAGTGAGGGACTTACCTCATGCTTCTTTGAGGTTCTTTCTTCAACATTTATAGCTTCTCTCTTATATCCAAGACCTGATTTATCATTTGGTGATCTTTGAATTTCCAAGATATCATTCAATATTGTTGAGTTATTCAAGAATTTGTTTGACTTCTCCACTTTCTTTCTAATATCAACAACTTCATCTTATAACTTATGACATGACTCTTCCTTTTCATTTACTTGATTCTTCAATAGTTCCTCTACCCTTTTGGATTCTTCAATTTGGGTCTAGAGGTGGAAAATAATTTCAATACTTTTTCTAATCTCATCATCTACCTTATTATCTTCTTTTTCATTCTTTAGTCTTGTGATATCTTCTTCATTTTATTCTAATTGAGTCTTTTTACTCTCTTAATGTTCTTTGAGAATTTCCTTTAGCTTCAAGATGTTCCTTTGACTCTTCTTAAGAAACCTTTTAGTGTTATCCGAAAGATAGCTATAGTCTATATAATAATTGTCATTGATGTATTCATATAGACCCCTTTCAACTTTCTCTTTAAGTTCTGACAATTTTTATTCTACTTCTTCAATGGGATAGCAATCAATTGAATATAAGCTATTTCTAGATTTTCTTCTTCACTTGTAGAGAAATATTCAACATCATCACATTTTGAATTATTGTAATCAAGGGTTTGTGGAGATTCTTTACCTTCATTTGAAATTTCTTCCTTTTTGCCAACATCATCATATTTATAAATAATGAAACCAAGAGTTTTTGGATATTATTTACCTTTATTGGTATTGATGGAGTTGTCTTCAATATCTTCCTTCTTGCTTTGATATGTATCCTCTAGCTTTAGCCATAGATTATTGGCGGAAGTGCATTGTCCCATGATTTCTTTGATAGAGATTGAGAGTCCAATAAGAATGGTCTTGAGATCCAATTCATCATTCTTAATTCCTTCCCTTTGAGCTACAAATTTTGACTTGTTCTTCAAGGAAATTGATGCACCAATGGCTTCCTTCCAAATACCCACTCCCATTTCCTTCAAATGCACTCTCATATCTATTCTCCAAGTAGAATAGTTTTCCTCATCAAGGATTGGAACTTCATCATCCATTTGTGTGTCCATAAATCTCCTCCAATATTGTTAATGATTATAGTGAAGGCCCACTCTGATAACAATTGTTGGACACATCGACTACACTGAGAGGGGGGGTGAATAGTGTAGGGATCTTTTCAAAAACTTCCACTTACACAAAACTCCTTAGTTAGCAATCACCATTTTATTCATTACTTATTGTTGTCATTTATAATCAGTTAAATGTGAATGTGCATAAACAACATATATCAGCTACATATATTATCAATAAATAATCACCACAAGGAATATAAAGAACACAAGTTGTATGTACAAATTTATTTTTATTATGGACTACAATCATTGGGTTCTCAACAACAATTGAATAGAGTAAAACTCTACAAGAGCACCACCTCTATAATGAAAGACTTAGCTTACACCCTCAACACCAACTGAGATGAGGTAATAATCCTCAATAGATATCAATCTTTCAACAGGTATGTGACTTGTCGGTAGTGCAACACGCGTATGTACATACCCTACCAGTAGTACAGCTCCCGTATGTATGCGGCCAGTCTGTAATACAACATGCATATAAATTTTGAGTTACTTAGGGTTTTCTCTTCAAGATGAAATCATATCCTCTGCAACTTTAAATCACATTCTCTTTTGTCTCTCACTACCCAATCTAACCCTTAACTAATCACAACACATCCAATCTCTCAAACAACTTACTCATGCTCCTCAACCATACAATATGAATGCTACTCAATAATGTATAAGCAATCAACATACTATAGAAATCATATTAGTACTGAATCATAAGAGTGTTTCTCATTCCATCAACTAACACAAACGAAATCATAAAATTCATACCAAGAATTCCTAAAGCATTCACCACACAACAAGAAAGAGTATCCATCAAGACAACAATGTAATCATACCAGAGATTCTATGGAAGATCTGAGCCCATAGAATGAATATCTAGAACCTTCTTCAGTCTTCAAGAGCCTGGAACCATCTCACACAAGTATTCATGAATTCATCCACTGTACATGCTCTGTCCTCATTCAGCCTGCATATCTACGCACACTGGCTCAATGCAACCAGCGTATACCTTAGAAACTAGGGTTTCTGAACTTTCGAAAAATTTTCTTTCATGACCTCAGACTTGACAAAACTTTGATGTGTCCATGATACCCTCCAAATCATCTCTCTCTCATAATAGATCTTCAAATACATCCTCAAGAGATACCCTATACAAGAGACCCCTTTCCTCTTATTTATACTCTCCAAGTAGATTCCTTAGAAGCATATTCTAGGTCACTTGTCCCACATAGCCACTTTGTCCACATAGTCACTTATGTTCAAATTTTTCCAAGTTTCCACTTGTCCATATATACAATAGCCACTTGACCACTTAACCCCCTTTCCTTATTTTAGGGTTAACCACTTTCCATAACTAAAAAGCTATCCATTTACTTTATTATTTAAATAATCTTCCTTGACTTTGTCACTTTACTTTATCATTTAAATAATGATTTCTTCTTTTCAAGCACTTTGACTTCTTTGACCTTTTGGGACTTCAATCCAACATATGAGGGTCCTTCATCTTCGTAGGGCCATAAATCTCAAACCATGAGGAGTTATGTGACATTCCACATACCACTGGAAATGGCATGACAAACACTATCCATATAGGATAGTTTCAGTAACAAATTCATTAAGCTTTATCTCATTAATATGCATATGAGCATGGGTTCTCTTAACCATACTTCAAGGATAACTCAACTGCAAAGCATCTTCCTATGAGGGGTTTCACCATAAGGGGACCACTTTGAAGTTCATCCATTTGTACTCCTCATCAACCATGATAAGAAAATAACGAGTCATGTTTGCATCAAACCAACTATGCATCATATGTCAAAGAAACCACATCGTTCCATTTTCATCTATGCATCACATATTAATGACAAATCATTGATCCATCTTCATTTATGCATCACATATCAATGAAAATACATATTACATTAGTATGATATGACAAGACATTGTTCCTATGACATCAATAAATCAATCAATCAATCCTTTGGCATCAATCAATCCCTTGACATCAATCAATCACTTGACATCAATCCTTTGACATCAATCAATCAAACCTTTGGTATCAATGACAACATGATCCAATAGGGACCACATAGAAAAGGTGTGATGGGTGAAGGGTATCATGATGATCAAGGCGATGAGGGGAATCCAATGGTGTAAGGCCCAAATAAGGGGGTCAAAAGGGGTTCGGGTCCACGAGAAAAACAAAATTGTTTAAAAATGATAGGTATGACTGCGATTAGGGAGAAGAGAGGAATATGATGGGATAGGGATCAAATAATGGTGCCAACAGGATCCAGATTATTATTTTTTTTACTCTTGCGGAGTTATACTCCGATCTGAAGAATACTATAATGTTTAAATGCCCAAATTCTTAACAGGAAGAAATGTGTAGTAATTTCACAACCAGAATGTAGGTGGTAAGGTTGCATGACAATAGATCTTATATGTTCTACAAACAAGGGTTTACCCTATGCTATATCTCTTTGTTATACTTTCAAGGTCCAACAGTAGTACTCAACCCAATATCTCAGGGCACCAACTAAGGAGGCTAGACCATGCCCTTAGTCATACTATCTGACTACCCAAGTACTAGAGAGTATCTTCCCGAGTGATGTTCTTGATGGCACTATAGAAGTCAAGAGGCCAATTGGTTTATCTACAAAGGGATTTAGGATATCTAGGTCGACCAATATACAGGAGTTGTTTGATGCGCTACCACTCGAAGAGGTACCGACATGGGTTAAAAGGGAGGACAACAATGTGCACTTATGTACCACTTGTATTTCTTACGTGTATGCTTCCGCAAACCGCAGATCTATGTGTTGAATAAAAGATATATGTATCTTTAAGATGTTGGAATATATCTCTACCTGGAACAAAATAACCCATAATTTTCTGCCAAGGAAAGTGGTCTGATACCACTTGTAAGGTACCAGGTCTATTATAATATCTCAACAAATAAATATTGCAGAGAATAATAGAGGAAAAACACAATAGATGAAACCATATCACCAAAAAAATACCTTTATTGATATGAAACAATTTTCACTTGCCTCTTTGAGAGGGAAACCTCCAACAAAGCAACACTCTATTACAATAATTCTCAAGACAAAACTTTGCATGCCCTCAACTCCTATTTATACTAAATCTATATATCAAAAGAAAAATCTAGATTTTCCAGATTTTATGAGCAGAAAAAAATGAATACAGATTATTATTAAAAGTTTCTTAACACAAAATAACAGATATACAGTAAAACTGGTTTCTATTCAATAAGGAAATAAGCTGAAACTGTACAATGCAGCAGAAAACAAGCTTGCTAGAATGGTGTTGGCTTATCTATGAGAAGATATGTTACAGTTGCACTCATTTGCAAGAAGTTGATTACAATGAGGCTTTGAAGGAATTTTTACAATAAACAGGAATTTCAAAAACCCTAGACATCCAAAAACCTAACTCTAGGAGATGAAGCACCAAAAGTCACGTGGGCCTCGTTTGGGTAAGTTAGTACATCAACTTCTTGGGGTCATAACTTTTGCATATGATCTTCGTTTTAGGCGCACGATAGCTCATTGGAAAGGTCTATACAAGGACTAAAATTTTTCCATCAGAATTTGACTCTATCTATATTCTAATTGTGGTGAACCCTAGAAACGTTGTTTAGGGCCTCAAAATGACCCAGGAAGTCAGGGACCTGAAAACTAGGAAAAACCTACCAAACTAGAAAACTGCAAAAATGAGTCAGTTGGAATAGGTGGGGGGCCAACAAAATCCATATGGATAAATCCTCCCCCTTTAGGGAGAAATGGTATCCATTGCGTTGAGTTCCCCCATCGGATTAGGAAATTTGTGCTGAATTTGGCCCCGGGTAAGCCATTTGCCTTGGTGCAAGAGTTGCCCTGCTTTGACAACTCGATAAAGTTGGATCCTTTGTTGATGAGTGCCCTTGACCCTTTTGTCCATAATTTGATCACTAGATTCATGTTGTATGAAATCAGGGTTGAGCTTTGTTAGTGTCAACTATTTTTCTACCTCTAAGGTTTCCAATAATGGTGGGAAATAAAGACGAAGGAGATCCATGTTGAACACTAGGTGTAGGCCAAGGAAAGGATGAATGTTGAGCTTAGACGAATTATCACCCACATCCTTTGTGATCGTGTACAACCCTTAACAAAGTGGGAGACGCTTTTCATGGGGTTCTGTAAGACGTTCTTTCTACAAGGGAAACCAAATTTTGTCACCCACCTTAAACTTATGTGGCACCCGATGTTGATCATGTCACTTCTTATACTTGTCCTTGGACTTCTAGAGGATATCCTAAACCTGTTGGTGGATTTGTTTCATCCACTCAATGAACTGAGTGGCTTTCTCAGCTTCAATTGGAGTAGGAGATGAATTGGTCGAGGTGACCGCAAGGGGTAGTGCAACATCTATGGGAACTAATGGTTGGAATCCCAACCCCACTTGAAAGGGGTTGTGGTCGGTTGAGCTATGCAGGGTTCGATTGTAGCTATGTTTTACATAGGTAAGACTCTTATCCCATGTGTGAGGGTGCCTAGAATTATACATGTTCAGTATATGCACGATCATTCGATTTACGACCTTGGTTTGGCCATCTGTCTGGGGGTGGAAGGACATGGATTTGGTGAGCTTGGTGTCCAACGGTGACCAGAGGCTTGACTAGAATGTGCTGAGAAATTGACTATCCTGATATGATAAAATGGTTTGTGGGATTCCAAAATGTACCTAGACTTGTTCAAATAAGATCTTGGGAGTGGCCTCTGTTGTGATGCTCTTATTGCAGGAAACTAGAATCGCCATCTTAGAAAATTGATCAACAACTAGAAAAACACAGTCATTTCCCCACTTGGTGGACTGGAGGCCTGACATGTAGTCCATTGATATGGATTGCCATGCCTTGTTAGGAGTAGGCAGAGGGGTTTACAAGCCCTGTTTCTTAGTGTTCGGTTTGGAAATATCACAGGTAGTGTAGGACTTGATATACTTGTTGACCTCCTATCAAAGTTCCAGCTAGTAGAAATATTTCTGCATCATTTTCATTGTCTTTTCTATGGAGATGTGTCCTTCCACAGGACCATAGTGGGATTCCCATATCATCTTCTCTCGCTCGCTTGATGGAATGCATATATGTCCTAGATGAAACAAAAACCCATCCTGAAGATGGAAACTAGCGACAACTTCGTTTGCGCCCAACATTTGGTAGGTGGTGATGAAGTCTGGTCTATCTCATAGAGTTGAGGCCATCCAGAGGTCTCATGGCCACAAGAGTCTAGCACTGTGGTGAGTTTCATGACTGGAGGTCTGCTGAGGAAATCAAGGATGTGGTTGGTGTTTCATGTTTTATACTTGATGTTGAGTTGGAATTGTTGCAAGTATGCGAAATACTTATGATGGCAGTCATTCTATAATTTTCCTTGTGTCTGCATGAACTTCAGTGGAATATGATCAATGTGGATGACTGTCTCCTTTGCAAGAGTGTAATGTCATCACTGGCGGAAGGATTTCATAATGGAGTACATTTATTTTTTGCAAGTAGATTACTTATAGACAACATCTGATAGTGTCTCATTATGATAGGCCACAGGGTGGCCATGTTGAGTGAGAAAAACTCCCACAGCATAGTTTGAAGCATCTGTCTCAATCTCAAAGGGTTTTTGCAGGTCTAGTAGTGAAAGTACTAGGGTTGAACACAATTGTTTCTTCAAATCATCGAATGCTTGTTGTTGGGACCGACCCCACACAAATTTCTCCTTACCACCACCACTAGTTACTTTGTTGAGGGCCCATGTAATATGGAAGAATCCCAACATGAACCTGTAGTAGAAATTGGCAAGGCCCAAGAATATATGAAGCTTAGTGAGTGTGGTTGGGGCTATCCAGTCATGGATGACTTGGATCTTGGTTGGATCCACATGTACGCCATGTTGATCAATGATAAATCCTAGGTAATGGACCATGTCCATGTCAAAAGAGCATTTTTCCAAGTTGGTGTATAGCTTGTGTTGTTGTAGAGTGTGCAGAACCTGTTGAGTATGTTTCAAGTGTTTTTCCCAAGTCTTGATGTAAATGAAAATTTCATCCAGATAAACCATTACAAACATATTGGTGAATGATCATAGGATGTCATCCATCATCCTCATGAAAGTGGTTGGAGCATTTTTCAAACCAAAGGACATGACCAACCATTTAAAAATACCTTCCTTTGACTTGAAGGTGGGCTTCCATACATTTTTCTATTCTATCAGGACCTGGTGATAGTTGGACTTCATATCAATCTTACTAAAGTATTTGGCCCCTATGAGTTGATCAATGAGGTCATCAATTCGGGGAATCAGGTACCGGTTTCTGCTTGTGATTTTATTCAGGGCCCGGTAATCAATGTAGAGTCTCGAGGTTCCATATTTATCTTGTACCAACATGATTGGGCTCCCACAAAGTGATGATATGTGACATATTTTCCCCTTGTGGAGTAGTTATTGGATATGTTGCAGGATCTCCACATTCTCTAACAGAGAGAGACAGTAGAGTGGACCATTGGGAAATAGTACGTCGGGGGTTAGATCGATGGGGTGCTTGACCTGACAGTGTAGAGGTACCCTGGTAGGTGTGGGGAAGATATCTAAGTATTCTTCCATGATCTTATCCAGTTGCTTCTTCTGTGTGGAGAGGTCAATCGTGGAGACCTTGGATGTGGCTGCGATATTTCTCTCATTCTAAGAGAGAATCACGAAGAAGAATAAATTCCCCATATGAGAGATGACCTTCCTACATTGCTCGACAAAGATCAATGAAATAGCACTAGGTTGGACTTCCTCGGGTATCCTGTACAATTTTTTGTTCAAAGTAATAATAACACTACGAAGCCTAGACTCATATACAACATGGAATTTCCATAAATATGGTTGGCCCAAAACAACATTACAAACTTCGAGAGGGGAAACATCAAAAAATACCTCATCTTTGAAGGGCTTGATGTTGTATGATAGGAGACATTGTTTTCTGACATGGATGATGCTTCCTTGTTGGAGCCATCTGATAGTGTAAGGCTGCGAGTGCAATTCACTTGAAAACCTCTATTGAAATGAGGTTGTTTTGGCTACCTCTATCAACAATGAAGTGAAGTGGGGTACCCTTCACCCACATATGTGAATGAAAAAGGTTCTCACATTCCTCTGACTTGTCTGGTTCACTGGGTTGGAGCTTGGGGGTAGCAATGGTAGCACTGGGTTCTGCGTCAATGATCCATCTCCCCCTTTCTGGTTCTGACTCAGAGTCAAAACCCACCTATGATTTAGAGGATTTCACCTTGGCCACCAGGGACTGGTTTGAGTGGAAATCAATAGTGTTATGTCAGGGGCTCTTATGGAAGTCGCACCACTTCCCAATATATTTCTTTGTCTCTCTAGTATCCTTCTTTTCTTATGCTTTGGACTGGTTGTTCTAAGGCGGTCCTTCTTTTCTCTTTCCTTTTTTCTGTGGGTTTGGGTCTCCCTTTCCTGGATTTTTGTTTGAGGGGTTCCCAGGCCCAAATTGCCACATCTTTTGTTTGATATTTTTCTCAATTTTGATGGCATATCGGTAGGTCACGCTAAAGGATGAGATGTCTAGAAACTCCATTTTTCCCTGGATGTATCTATTCATACCACCACAATACTTGAGCATTAGATGTCGCTCAAAATATTTGATACCCAGCTTGGTGCACAAGGTATGGAATATATTTGTGAACTCGGGCACTTCTTGGTCTCTTTCATGCCACAGTGTCTTCCATTTTGTGTACAGATCGTCATAACTTCCAACATGGTAGTATTGTTCCTTAATAGAATCATTGAAGGACTCCAGTGAGGTGACTGTGACTATAAATAATGAAGGTTCCTATTTTTTCTTCTGCTCACGGAAATTTTCCCACCAATCTTTGACATCGGGAATGGATTTGAGGAGCGCAAAAGTAATATTTTCTCTATTCAAGAAGTTATGGACAGAGAAATAATGTTCTAGCAGATTCAACCATTTTTCTACAACATCGACATCTATTTGACATTCAAATATAGGAGGATCGAAGTTGATTTGTACCTTGAAGGGGGTGATGACTCCATTTGAGGAGGATGCGTCACATGTTGGTAGCCACCGAAGGATTTGCGAAAAACTATCGATCATCTCGTTCCTCTGTTGCATAAGGGATTCCTTGAGAAACATTTTGAAGGGATCTCCTAACCCATCGTATTTATTTTCTCCCCCCATGAGAGTTCGCTTGGGCGTGCAAGATATTTTTTCCTCAAGAGAAACAAGCTCGAGACCCAATTCTTTGTACCCTAAACTCGTTGGGGACTGTTAGGGTCCTAACCCGCACATAGGTAGATCAATACATTTGGATGTAATAAAGGTCAATATGAATAAGGCCTTTCAATAAAATAGAATAAGGTGGATG
>SNQJ01S0013631.1:102333-113849 GCA_010110895.2 Picea sitchensis
GGATGTAAGAAGACCTAATAGAAGCTTCCGCTTCTAGAAGGATCTTCCTCTAGATGCTTCTCTTGATAGACATATTTAGTATAAATAAGGTTCGAGGGTATGAAAACCCTAGCTTGGAGATTATTGTAATAGAGTGTTGCTCGATTGGAGGTTGCCCCCTCGAAGAGGCCTATGAACATTGCTTTATGAATCAAAGTGTTATTTATGTTTTTGTTCTTATATCATTTCTGTGTTATTGTGGAGATTATGCTGGATATATTATTGTTATTCTACCATTTCTAGCATTTTAATTTTGTTCCTACATATTTATTATATCTGGTATCTTGCAAATGGTATCAGAGCACTTTCCTTGGCAGAAATTGTGGGAATTTTTTTTCAGGGTAGAAATGTATTCCGATGTCTTTAAGCCACAGAGATCTGTTGTTACATGCATAAACCCATGGTTGAGGGATTCATACACATAGAAAATACAAGTGGTTCTTAAGCGCACATCTGTTGGCCACCCTTGTAACCCCGGTTGGTACCCCTTCAAGTGGTAGCACATCAGAAAAAACCTGTGTACGGATCGACCTACATTTCTTGAAGCCCTCTTTAGATAAACCTATCAGTCATTGGACTGCTATAATGTCACCGAGAACAACACTCGGGAAGATACTCTCTAGTACATGGGTAGTCGGGTAGTACGGATAAGGGTATGGTCTATCCTCCTTAGTTAGTGCCCTGAGATATTGGGCCGAGTACTACTATTGGACCCCGCACATATATCAGAGAGCTATAGAACATGGAAAACTCTTGTTTGTAGAACCCTTGAATACCTAACCCTTGGGGGAGAGAAACATAAACAAATTAAAACAGACCAGATCTATTGCTACGCAAATGTGTTCGGGTTGCCAAGTAAATACACATTTCTTTCTAGTTAAGCATTTGGGGATTTCATCACCACAGTATTCTTCAGACTGGAGTATAACTCCACAAGTATCGAAATTTTTTCACCATTATTTGAGACCTATTCCATTGGATTCATCTCTCCGCCCTTATCACATTCATCCATATCATTTTTAGGAAGAAGTTTTGACCCGACCTGCCCCTTTTCAGTTCACCAATCCTCATGGTCCATACCCATAGCCAAGATCTGGAAACTCACTTCAACACCTTGCAATCTGGTTTCCTTGAGATCCAAAAAGAAGTGAAACAACTCAATACTACTGTTGCCTCCATCGATTCATCCATCAATGCAACCATAAATGTTGAATCATGTTGTCATTGATGCCAATGGTTTGATTGATTGATGTCAAGTGATTGATTGATGTCAAAGGATTGATTGATTGATGATTTATGTAATATAATATGTATTGTCCTTGATGAGAATGCATAGATGAAGATGGATCAATGAGTTGTCATTTATACATGATGAAGATGGATCGATGTGGTTTTCATTGGTATATGATGCATTGTGGAAAAATGTATATATGAATCGGATCTTGAAATTGTTATTAAAGTGAGAAAACATATCAAAGTATCTTTGGTTAAAAGTTCAACTTGTGGATCGTTGTATTTTGGAGTTACCTCCATGGAAAATAGGGTTTGTGATTTGTAGTCCTGAAACTAGTCAAAATCCCGGGTGTTTTGGGTAAAGAAGTCATAAATTATTCATATGAGATCAAATTTAGTGAGACCAATTGTATTGGTTATATTATAGTACATATTATTCTGTAACATTTTAGATCGATTCAACAAATGTCGATGGTCACACTCTACAATGTTGCTCTCTAGAATGAAAATCGAATTCAGCAAGGTATGCAATTTTGCTATACCTCCTTTTACGAGAGGTTACAAGTAGTGCCACTTGGAGAAATTACATAAAAACCTTGAAAATTGTGTCGGTTTATATCTTTATTGATTATAGGTACAAAGTAATGATTACTTCAATTTAGGGTTTGTAAAATTTAATCCAAAACTAGTCATTGTTGAGACAAGCAGGTTGATGAGTTGGCACATACATGAGGTGTATAGTTGATGATGTTGGTACATATTGATGGTCATTGTTGATAAGTAGTTGACACATGATTTAGTATACTTGGTATGGTTGGAGGCACTTGTTTATGTTCTGGTTGATTACAGGTTGTTGTACAGGTTGGTGCATCATTGATGCTCTTGTTTATAGTGCAATTGATATCTAGTGAGGATTGTTGCCTCATATCTCACGGTTGGTGCGAGAATGTAAGTTGAGTCTTTCATATAGAACCGATGCTCTTGTAGAGTTGTACAACTCATTAGGTTCTTCTTTGAAAAACTCAGTTGAAGTCCATAATAAAAGAAAAATTTCAGCATCTTGTGTTGTTCCTTAATGGAGATGATTTGTTGATGATATATTGTTGATATGTGTTGCTGATATATTCTACTGATATATGTTCACATATAACTAGTTAAATGACAACAATGAGTAATGAGTAAATGTTGAATGCTAACTAATTTATTTTTGTGGCCAGGATGGAAGTTTTGGAAAAGGATCTCCACACCTCATTCACCCCCTCTAAGTGTGGTAGGTGAGTCCAACAATTGGTATCGAGGCCGGGCCTTCACTACAAGCCTTAACAAGCTTGAAGGATATCCATAGACACACAAATGGATGATGAAGTTCGAATCCTTGATGAGGAAAACTATTCTACTTGGAGAATAGAGATGAGAGTGTATTTGAAGACAATGGGGTAAAAGCGTTTGGAAGGCAATCATCGGTGGATATGTTCCGTTCAAGAACAAGTCCAAGTTTGGAAGCCTAAAGGGGAAGGAAGAAGGAGAATGAAGTGCATTAACAAAGAGACGAAATTCTTAGTAGACTCTCAAGCCCCTATCAAGAGAGCATGGGGCAATGCACTCTTTGGGGTCTATGGCTAAAGCCCCTGGGAGACATATCAAAGCCTTGAGGGAAGAGAAAGAAATTGAAGACCACTCCATCAAGATCATCAAGATAAAAGAATCATCAAAAACTCTTGAATGCATTATTTCAAATGTGATTTTGAAAACATTTCAAAAGTGAAGATAAAAAAATCAAAGTGATAATAACAAAGGAAGATCTTGAAGACATTTCAAATAAAAGCAAAGAGGTATGTGTTGATATTGTAAGGAAGATCATAGGGATATTTCAAATGAAGTTAAAGAACACTCTAAATCCCTTGAATGCAATGATGATGATGATGAATTTTTTTCTCTACAAAATTGAAGAAGAAGATGAATTATAGTTTGTGTAAAGAGTTTGATGGTATTTATCCTATGAAAATAATGGAAATCTATTAAAACTTCAAAAGATAGTTGAAGATGGACATACATGTATAGGGTGATCATTTTTATACACGATATAACTATCTTTAGGATAACACTAAAGTTTATTAGGAGGTCAAGGAAACATCTTGAAGTTAAAGGGAACACTTAAAGAACAAGAAGAGAGTAAATTAGAAGAGAAAGGAAGAGGAATCCACAATACTAAGAATGGAAAAGACATGAATATAGATGATGAGATTAATTAAAAGTTTGAAACTATTGTCCATCTAAAAACTAAGTGGAAGAAGCCAAAGAATGAGGAACTATTAATGATTCAAGTAAATGAAAAGGAAGGAATTCATGTTACAAGTTAGAAGATGAAATTGTTAACATTAGAAAGAAGATTGGAAAAAGTCAGGCAAATTCTTGAATAGCTCCTGAATCTTGGATGAGATCTTGAAGTCCCAAAGGCCATCATGTGATAAATCAAGTCTTGGATACAAAGGAGAAGATACACACATGCTGAAGAAATCCTCAAAGAAGCATGAGGTAAGTCCAACAAAGAAAGAAGATAATGTTGCAAGGCAACCATCTACACAAGGAAAGAAAATTTCAAAAGAGCAAGAAGCAAGGAAGAAATCAAGAGACATTTTGGGACATGAAAGGCATGAAATTATTTTTTTCTGGGCATTTATTATTCATGTAATGGATATAGTCACAAAGCTTTTGAATGTACATCTTATGAAAGAAGATATAATGGAATATTCTATAACACCAAAAGGTGTTGGAGATGTGATCAAATAGGACATATTTCTATTCCCTGTAACTCTATGAGATTCTACAACTATAGTGGATTTGGCTACACCTAGAATTTGGAACACAGAAGAAAGTCCATGATAGGGACTTCCTTAAGCGTGTGCTAGAAGAAGGAATATAGAGTAGAAAGGAAGCATATTTGAAAGATGGATACTTTCGAGTTCAAGTTGAAGAGAAGAGGTCATCTAGTGGGTGAAGAAGGCAGGCTGACCCAGTCGAGAATGAAGATTGAAGGGGAAGTTTAAAATGTGGCATTTTACTAAGGCACAGCGAGGTACTTGATTAGTGTGATCGTGTGTCCATGTTTGACCTTGAATAGATTACACACTGCCTTTCGGTTGATACATCAGTGTGTGTTGTAAAGAGCTACTTAGGAAAAAGGCAATGCACATGGCGTGTAGTTGTATTATTTATTATAGGAGTTACGACACTATTTGTTGTAAGGTTTTCCTTGGTTCTAAGTTAGATCACTCAAGGTTATGATATAAAAATAAATCTTGGGTGCATTTCTTATGAGTATGGTTTGATGTTGATCTATTGGAGTACATGGATGGTACTTTTTTGAAGTTTTCTTTGATATATCTTATGATGTATTATTGAAACATATGGTATTGTTGGATATCATTATTGCATGCATTTTTTCATGTAGATAGACTACACATTGAGACATGTAGATTTATTAGTCATTTTGTACATCATTAGGAAATCTTAGCTTATTGTGCATGGTTGATATACTTTCTTGGTGCAAGTAATGATGTATGATAGTACACTCATGTATGGTATTTGTTTAGCATATTGATAGATGCACATTGTTTGGCATTTGGTAGGTACACGAGGTTGGCATATTGGTATATGCACATGTTGGCATATAGTGGATATTTCATGGATGATATCTTTGGCACATTGTTGATGTACATAGGTGTTGTCCATGGTGAACATTTTAATTTTATGATGTACTTGGTGGATGTATTGTTCTTGATTCTCTATTTAATTGATGACATATTTTTTGTTTCATGATGTATGGTATGCTTTAAGTTTGATGCATGAGCAGGTCAGGATCGTAATATGGTAGGTTATTGTTCATCTTGCGAGAAGATAGGAGACATAACCTTAGGGGAGTCATTCTTCTTCCCATGATTCTAGAAAGGAGATATTTATCAAATACATACATAGAAAAGAGGACTATATTTGAAGAAAGAGCACAAAAGCATAATTCGAGGGGAAGAGCGATAGTCGCAGGGGGTATGTTGATGTATCTTCGACATTATCGGAGTGATATAAGCTTGTTCAAAAGGGGAGATTATTGGGGACAACCCCTTACCATTGATATGTCCAAAGAGAGAGAGAAGTTAATCACATTCATGTGATTGATCTTTATTGATAGGAGAATAGTCATTGAATATTGATATAGAAACATCGTATCTACATGTTGACATCAATAATTAAATAATTAGTGTTGACATCAATATTGTATTCCATCAATACCAAAGGGAGATTGTTGAATCATGTTGTCATTGATACCAATGGTTTTATTACTTGATGTTAAAGTGATTAGTTGTATGTCGGAAGTTGATTGATTGATGATTGATGTAATAATATAATATGTATTGTCCCTTATTGAGAATGCATAGATGAAGATGGATCAATGAGTTGTCATTAATACATGATGAGATGAGACCGATGTGGTTTCATTGGTATATGATGCATTGTTGGAAAAATGTATAGATTCCATCGTCCATTTCCATGAATGTCCGTCCATCCATCCATCCACTCCATCCATCCATCCCTCCAGTCCATCCATCCATCCATCCGTCCTCCATCCATCTCCGTCCATCCATCCATCCATCCTCCTCCTTCCTTCCTCCGTCCATCCGGCCATCCACCCCCCCCCTCCTTCCATCTTCCATTCATCCATCCATCCATCCATTCCATCCATCCATCCATCCTCCATCCATCCTTCCATCCATCCATTCCGTCCATCCATCCATCCATTCCTTCCTCCATTCCTCCATCCTCCATCCTTCCGTCCATGTCCTCCATCCATCCATCCATCCTCATCCATCCATCTTTCCATTTCCTTTCCATTCCTTCCTCCATTCCATCCTTCCATCCATTCCGGGCTCCTCCATCCATCCATCCATCCTTCCTTCCATTCCTCCATCCATCCATCCATTCCATCCATCCGTCCTTCCTCCGTCCATCCATCCATCCATCCGTCCATCCATCATCCATTTCCACTCCATCCTCCATCCACTCCGTCCATCCATCCATCCATCCGTCCATTCCATCCATTCCCTTCCATCCATTCCATCCTCTCCATCCGTCCATCCATCCTTCCTCCGTCCGTCCTTCCTCCATCCATCTCGGCTCATCCACTGTCCTCCTTCCATCCCTTTCCTCCTTCCATTCCATCCGTCCCCTTCCATCCTTCCATTCCATTCCCATTCCATTTCCTCCATTCCTCCTCCTCATCCATTCCCCTTCTTTCATTCTTATCCGATCCATCCATTCCATCCGTCCATCCATTCCATCCATTCCTTCCATCCTTTCCTTCCTCTTCCTGTCCATTCCATCGTCATCCTCTCCATCGTCCTCCATCCATCCTTCCATCCATCGTCCGTCCTCCATCCATTCCGTCCATCCATCCATCCATCCATCCATCGTCCATCCATCCTCCACTCCGTCCATCCTCCATCCATCCGTCCATCCATCTTCCTTCCATCCATCCATCCGTCCATCCATCCATCCTTCCTTCCTTCATCCTCCATTCCATCCATCCATCCTCTCCTCCGTCCATCCTCCATCCATCCTTCCATTCCATCCTCCATTCATCCATCCATCCTTCCATCCATCCATCCGTCCATCCTCCATTCATCCTCCATCCTCCATTCCGTCCTCCATCCATCCTCCATCCATTCCATCCATCCATTCCATTCCATCCGTCCATCCATCCTCGTCCATCCTCCCATCCTTCCTCCATCCATCCTCCTCCTCCATTTCCATCGTCCTCCTTCCGTCCTCCATTTCCTCGGTCCATTCCTTCCATCCATCCTTCATTCCTCCATTCCTCCATCCATCCATTCCTTCCTTCCTCCTCCATCCATCCATTCCTCCATCCTCCATCCATCCATCCATCCATCCATTCCTCCGTCCATCCATCCATCCGTCTCCATCCATCCATCCATTATCCTCCATTCCATCCGTCCTCCATCCCTTTGTCCATTCCATCCTCCATCCATCCTCAAATCATCCATCCATCCATCCATACAAAACAACCATACACAAGGAAAAGAAAATTTCAAAGAACAAAGCAAGGAAGAAATCAAGAGACATTTTGGGACACCAAAGCAAAGATAGGTAACAGAAATTATTTTTTTCATGGGCATTTGTTATTCATGTAATGGATATGGTCACAAATATTTTGAATGTAGATCTTATGAAAGAAGATATAATGGAATATTCTATAATGCCACAAGGTGTTGGAGATGTGATCAAATAGGACATATTTATGTTCAGTATAACTCTATTTGAGATACTACAAGCGTAGTGGATTTATTACAAATCGAGAGTGGAACCTGAATAAATTCCATGATGATGACTTCACATAGAATGGTTAGAATAAGGAATGAAGTAAGAAGGGAGACATCTTTGAAAAGATGGATACTCGAGTTCAGTTGAAGAGGGTCATCTGAGAGGTGGGTTGAAGAAGACAGAGCAGCCAGATTCGAATGAAAGATTGAAGGGAAGTTCAAATGTGCCATTTACTAAAGGCACATCTGGGAATGCCAGTGGTGGCAGTCCTCTGTCCATGCGTTTTGACCTTGACTAGGTCATTTACAGATGCACTGGTGTGCGGTGAGCACAGATGTCTATTAAGGCTTGGGAAAAAGGCAATGCACATGGATCAGAGTTTGATGTGATGGTATAACTACATGCTGAGAGTTTGACATTTTGTTGTAGGTTCTGACACTTTTTGTTGGAGGTTTTCATGGTTCTAAGTTAGATCACACAGGTTATGATATAAAATAAAATCTTGGGTGCGTGGCACTAACCATGAAGTATGGTTTGATGTTGATGTTGTTGGAGTACATGGTTGGTACTTTTGGAAGTTCGATGATATATCTTATGATGTATTATTTGAAACATATGGTATTGATTTGGATATCATGGTGCATGCATTTTTCATGTGGATGGGCTACACATTGAGACATGTAGATTGATAGTCATGTTGTACATCATTAGAATCTTAGCTTATTGACCCATGGTTTATATACTTGCCGGTGCAAGTAATGATGTATGATAGTATACTCATGGATGGTATTTGTTTAGCATATTTGATAGATACACATTGTTTGGCATGTTGGTAGATGCACATGTTATGTTGTGATGCATGTTGGCATATAATTGGATACATTTCATGGATGATATCTTTAGCATTGTTGATGTACATGGATTTGATGTACATGGGTGTTATTATGGTGGGAAAGAATTTTACGGTACATGATGTACTTGGTGGATATATTCATGATTCTCTATTTCATTGATGACATATCTTTTGTTTCATTATGTTATGGCACAAGTTGATGCATGAAACGAGGTCCAAGGATTATCATATGGTAGCATATTGTTCATCTTGCGAGAGAAGATAGGGGAGACATACCCATGAGGAGTCATTCTTCTTTCCATGATCCTAGGAGGAGATAGTTATCAAATACATACCTAGAAAAGACCTATATTTGAAGAAAGAGCACAAAATCCTAATTCCAGGAAGCCCGATAGTCACCGGGGAGTATGTTCGATGTATCTTGAACATTACAATAAATTGATATCCCTTGTTCAAAGGGAGAGATTATTGAGAGGAAGTTCAAAGGCATTAGGATAGGGAGAAACCCCAAGGAGAGTTCAAGTAAGGAGAGCCCCGATATTACAGGAATAGGCCTTGCCATTGATGTCAAAGGGGGAGAGTTAATCCACATTGATGTGATTGATGTTTTATTGATAGAGGAGAGATAGTCACTATTGATGTAGAGAATGCATTATCTACATGGTGTGTAATAATTGGTAATTGAATGGCGACATCAATGTTGGTATTTCCATCAATACCAAAGGGAAGATGTTGAATCATGTTGTCATTGATGCCAATGGTTTGATTGATTGATGTCATTGATTGATGTCAAGTGATTGATTGATGTCGAAGAAGGATTGATTGATTGATGATTGATTTAATATAATATGTATTGTCCTTGATGAGAATGCATAGATGAAGATTGATGAATGACGTGTCATTTATACATGATGAAGAAAGATGGATACCAATGTAGTTTCATTGGTATATGATACCATTGTTGGAAAAATATGTAGATGACTCATTATTGTCTTATCATGATTGATAAGGTGTACAAGCAGATGAACTCCAAAGTGGTCCCCTTGTAGCATATCTCTAAGCATGGCCCTCACGGGAAGATGCTTTATTGATTGAGTTATCTAGAAGAATGGTTGGAGGACCCATGCGTGTGAGGAATAATGATATGAAGATCAAAGTACTGGTGAAACTATCCTAGATGGATAGTGCTTGTCATACCATTTAAATTTGGTATGTGGAATATGCGCTCCCTCATGGTTTGAGTTATGGCCTTACGAAGATGAAGGACCCACATGAAGGCTTGAAGCCCCAAAGGTCAAAAAAGTCAAATTGACCTAAAGAAAGAAATCATTATTTAAATGATAAAGTAAGGTAGCAAAGTCAAGGTGGATTACTTAAATAACAAAGAGAGTGACAAAATCAAGAAATGATAAAGTAGGGTGACAAAGCAAGAAAGGAATATTTATGGGAAGTGGTTAACCCACTGAAACTAAAGGAAAATAGGTTAAGTGACATAGAAATGGGTTAATATTATTTAAATGATAAATTAAAATAATGGGTTAATATTATTTAAATGATAAATTAAAGTGACAAATTCAAGGTGGATTATTTAAATAATCAAGAGAAGTGACAAAATCAAGAAATGATAAAGTAAGGTGACAAAATCGAGAAGGAATATTTAAATGATAAAGTATTGAACTTTCTATTTATGGAAAGTGGTTAACCCTAAAATAAGGAAAATAGGTTAAGTGACCTAGAAATGGGTTAAGTGACCTAAAATTAGGTTAAGTGACCTAGAGGATGAAAGTATAAATAATATAGAAATGGTCTCTTTTAGATTATCCTTTTTGTGGATCAATGGAGAGCTTCTTGTGGGAATATATTTTGGAGTATTGATGGAGAGCTTCTTGTGAGAGCTTCTTGAGCATTTTTGGTGTGGAACACTTGAGAATATTTAAGATATATAGGTGAATGAGGTAACCAAGGATATCTAAGCCGAAATTCTGAGGAAAGTGAATAAAAGAATGGCGAAATGAAAGGAAGGATAAATTCTTTTGATGGTTCTTTCTAAGGTATGTTATTTACAGGTCATCTCACCATTTTCGCTATAAAAAAATTTCTATAATGATTCAGATCCTGCAATTTCTATGGAAATGAGAAAACATATCCAAGTATCTTTCCTTAAAAATGAATCTTGTGATTCGTTGTATTTTGGGAGTTACACTCCGTGTAAAATAGGGTTTGTGGTTAGTCCTGAAACTAGTCGAAATTAGGTGTTTCAGGTAAACACATCATAACTTCTTCATAACAGATCCAAATTTAGTGAGACCAATTGTGTTGGTTAGATTAAATTTTTTAGTAGGATATGTAACAGTTTTAGATAAATTCAACAAATATTTTGTGCGGGGAACACTCTACAAGGTCTCTCTCTAAAATAATCCAGAATTCAGCAAGGTATGCCATTTTTGCTATACCTCCTTTCCTGAGAGGTTACAAGTAGTGAAACCTGGAGGAATTGCATAAAACACACTGATGAACATTTTGTATTAGTTTCAGATATTTATTCAGTACAGGTACAAATCTATGATTATTTCAAGTTAGGGTTGTTGACTAATCCAAAACTAGTTATGGTTGAGATAAGCAATTGATGAGTTGGCACATACATGAGGTGTATAGTTGATGATGTTGGTACATATTGATGAGTCATTGTTGATACGTAGTTGACACATGATTGGTATATACTTGGTTCATGGTTGGATGCACTTGTTTATGGTACAGGTTGATTACAGGTTTTTTGGCACAGGTTGGTGCGGCGTTGATGCTCTTGTTTATGGTACAGATTGATATCTGTTGAGGATTGTTGCCTCATCTCAGTTGGTGTTGAGAATGTAAGTTGAGTCTTGCATATAGAGATGATGCTCTTGTACAGTTTTACTCTATTCAGTTGTTGCTGAAAAACTCCTGGATTGAAGTCCATAATAAAAATAAAAATTGTACATACATCTTGTGTTCCTTGTGGAGATGATTTGTTGATGATATATTGTTGATATATGTTGTTGATATGTATTCACATCTAACT
>SNQJ01S0013632.1:25444-68422 GCA_010110895.2 Picea sitchensis
TGTTCAACTTGCATTGTTGGTTGCAAAGTTCTTACAAGAAACTGATTCTAAACCAAGTGATTTGACCAGGAAAATTCACAATTTGGTAGAACTACAACAAGATAGAGAGAAGCTCTTGGAAAAAACAGAATTGCATCAAGAAAGAATCAAAGAAACTTTCGACAAGAAAGTCAAATCAAATGTCTTCAAAACAGGGGATTTGGTCTTAAAGTGGGATGTAGCCAGGCAGGAGAAGGGGAAACATGAAAAATTTGAGGCTCTCTGGACAGGTCCTTTTGTCATAACGGCGGTACAGCGGAACAATACCTTTGTTCTCCAAACTCTTTCAGGTGAGGCAGTAGCAGGTGGCCCTTTCAACGGAAGCTTCCTGAAGATCTATTTCTCATAAGGCTTCCTTTGAAGCCAAGTTCTTCTTGTACATACTTCTTTTTTCAGTTCTGTTTTCTTTATTTCTGTCATTCAAATAACTCCATGCCCAATGGTACTAGCAAACTATTTTGCAATTTTCTGTTTCAAAATTGTAATAAGGCTACTGAGTCTAGCTAGGTTCTTGGTCACCTCACAGGGAGATGCCCATCCCACTTGGAGCCAAATGTTAGCTCCCAAAATGAAACCATCTTTTTGGTCGAGTTTTGTGGTGGATAGCATGGCTATTGGTAGTTTCCTCAATTCATTTTTTAGTTTTTATAGCTGCAAAACTTAGGTTTGGTTTTGTCTTAGAAAATAATATGACCCATAAAAGTCTTCTTTTCAAAATTTTCATAATTCACTTTCAACAGCTAATGTGTGTCCAAAACATGAGTGTTAGCTATGGAAAGTGGCGACTTTCAGCAGCTAAGGAGCGTCTCTCATAATTCCATGCACTGGTGAAAGTGTTGAATTCCAAAATATCCAAAGAAGCAGTGTCGCGGGTCGTGCGTTGGTGAAAGTGAAGACTTTCCACAGCTACGCAACAGTTCTTGCAAGGTCGCGTGCTGAGGAAAGTGAAGACTTTCAACAGCTAAGGATAAATTCTCACAAGGTGGCGCGCTGGTGAAAGTGAAGACTTTTAACAGCTCAGGAGCAGTTTTTGCGGGATCGTGCGCTGGTGAAAGCAGTAAGTTTCTACAGCTGAGGGGCGTTTTCCACGGGCCGTTGGTTGAAGAAACCGGGAATCACGTGCGCTTATCCACGTTTCAAAATCAAATCATGATGTGATAAACTCACGCCATGCGATCAGAAGGACGCGCTGGTGAAAGTGGGTAATCATTTAAACTCGAGTTCCACGTCCTAGTCGGATTACATCTCGGATCCAGCTCAGAAACTCACGCTCCACAATCATGGCATCAGGGATGGCAAGTTCGAATTCAGTGGTTCAGGTACAGAAGTTGTACTGCTGGGCTGATAGCATCAAATCGGATCATTGCTCCCATATCACATATTGTTCACGGAGGTCTGTTAAAAGTTTCAAATGTTTCAAAACAGAGCCGACTCCCGAAGTGCTTTCAATAGCGCAGAACCTCGGCTCGAACAACAGTTGCAGGGGTTAATATACAGAATTGTCGAGATTTTTGAGCTACAGAATGGTGAGGAGACACAGTGGTTCTCTACTCAGGAGAGAGATGGATAGCCTGTATTTTTTACAGACACATCCTGAAGTCCAGAAACATTTTTCAAACGCAGGGTGTATTGAATTCGTTGAGAGGTTGCAAAATGGTTGCCATCAGTCTACAGCAGAAGCTTTTGCCAAGACTTTCAATGGGAACAAATCTCGTGTTGGGTCCATGGAAATTATGGTATATGAAGCTGCCATTGCTGTAGCAACAAGCCTACCAAGAACGGGCCAGAGATGGTTCAAAACCACTGCCCCAAAAAATTTGAATTTTAGAGCTTATTTGAAGGAAGAGTTCAGGCACAAGGCATGGAAAAAGGGTATGCTGGTTTCCTATCTAGAAGAAGAATGGCAGGAGTTGTTCAAAGGCATCCAACTCTACATTACCTCAGAGGGCAGGTATGATAAACTCATGATGTATCACTTCAAACTCCTGGACCATTTCACAGGCAAGACTCCCCTCAATTTACCATTTTTCCTACATAAGAGTTTGACTAAGGTTTGCAAGAAGATCAGGGCTCAACCCTTGAGCATGAAAAGTACTCTATGCCACTTCGGCCTCATAAAATTGATCATCTTGGAGGAATTAAAACAGCAGGGAAGGAGCTGGGATCATTTTCTATTCTGGGAGGGTTTTGAAACACAGACTCAGCCTGCAAACGAACCAGGGAAAGGTTCAAAGAAACAGTCTTCTCCTCAAAGCAGTTCAAGAAAAAGAAGGACCCTGCCAGGACCTCCAGAAGATAGAATTTCTGGAGTGAAGCCCCACAGGCCGAAGAAAAGGTTAAACTTTGAGCAGACCACAGAGAAGACCACAGAGCGTCTTACAGAGTAGAGTACAGAGAAGAGAACCAATATATTAAACTTGCCTTATTCAGACTCAGAATCAGAGCAACAAGATCAATGCCCTGTCACCAAAAGTCTTGAGCAGTCAACTGAGTGTGCACAAAACTATGAGACCTTCACCCAGATAGAGGAAGGAGAAACATCAAAAAGCTCCAAGTCAAAGAAGTCTCAGAAAATCAAGCATCTGAAAGAGGTAATTGCCCAGCAAGAGGTTTTAGAACGGGTGATCAAAGAACGGTATAAGAAGTTGTCTGATAACTTCGCTAAAACCAATGTTGCGTTTGAGAGATTGGCTCGGGAAAGTGTTAAAGAGAAGAAGAGAAAGCAAAAACTCACCAAAGATTACAATAGTCTGTGGTGGCTTGCCAAACGCCTTAAAAGGCAGATAAGAAGATTGAAACAAAAGCAAAGACAAAAATCCCACCCAGATCTAAAGGTACTTGCTCAAGTCGCTGTCAATATGCAAGGTGAGAAACCAGAGGCACACTGAGTTTTGATGAAATCAAAATTTTGAAGGTGAAAACTCGTTTTGAGCGCAATCAGGGCTTTCACCAGCTCAAAGCGATATTTTATGACCCGTCAGCTGTTGAAAGTGGAGACTTTCAACAACTAACCTGCAGAATATTAAACGAGTTAGTTGTTGAAAGCTGGAAAAGTATTTTTTGAAGGCAAGGACAGAACAGATCATTTTGAACAGGTTATGAAGGAGTTCCAGAGTATCAATGGACTATCAGATCACATGCAAAGGATTCAGCATCATAGGTTCGAGAGAATTTTGGCAATCACATGCAAAACAACTTCCTCAAAAATTGACCATGAACGTTGGAGAGATCCAACTGTCAAGACAGGTTTCCTGCCATGTTTCATTACATTGCAGATCCCAGGAGCTGAAGGATGCAGATGGCAAATTTTGGAGATTGAAGACAGTTTGAGTTCTAAGTTTAGTTGTTAAGACTTCATTTTCAAGTTGATGAGTTAGATTTGAATTGCTTTTATTAAATACAGATCCATGTTTTTAGGATCTATAAAATTGTTTGTAAGAGGCTATAAATGCCTATTTTTGATATGAAACAAGGGTTCAAACTGGGAGATATTTTATGCCATTGTATAGACTCTTTTTGCAGTAATAAAGTGGAGTTTCCTTTCGTTTGCAATACCAGAATTGTCCATATTTCATTTTTTGTACTTCACTTTCAGTTTATTTTAGTTCATAAAGACTGTTACCTCTTTGTTGAACTCATAGGCTTGAAATTAAAGGATTCCTTGTTGTCTTGTATTAGGCCCTACTTTCACTTGTAGTGGCAAATCAAGAATAGTATTCTCCATCCTCTCTTTCAATTATTTGATCTGGTTATTGTTTACTGAAAGCACTGTATCTTTAGACGTGTGATGAGTTGTTTCTTATACAAATCATTGAAGACCCCATTGTCCCAAGCACATAAAAACCATTATTTCTAAGTTACCAAGCATCCTTAGAATACAACCCTAAGGAGTTTCTTGGAGTGATAACAGTTAGATTTCAATCTTTGCTTGCACAGATTGTGTTTATAACTCATAATCTCACGAATCAGATTGGCCATTAAAGGGTTTACTAATGGCAATTAATTGACCCAACATTTTTGGCGTTGTTGTCGGGGAGTTGTTAAAAGGTAAATGGTAGAAGGATAGATTTTTTAGTTAGTTCTTTTCATTTCATTTTCTCACTATTGGGACAATTCAGAAGGTAAATTGTCACTATTGGGACAATTGAGAAGGTAAATTGGGACAATTGAGCCATATTTTCAAGTTGCACAAAAGAGGCCTTGGAAGCCACGTGCACAAGGTATGGCAGAAGACCCCTCATCACAATTTTATGCATCTTATAATTCTTATCCTCAACAATGGAATACTTTGATGCCCTAGCAGCCATGACCCCAACAACCTACCCAAAATTTGCCTTGGCAACAAATTTGGCAAGGGAATTCTTACGGCAATATGACCCCACAACAATTTTCAATGCCTTCTTCAACTTATCCACAATTTCCACCACCTTACTCTCCAATGCAAGCACAAATGAATCCACCTCAGCCAAAAATTATTCAACTACCACCACAATTACAATAGTTACCTACAACTCAAAACCCTTTGAGACCAACACAATTACCTGCTCAGTCGGTCCCTAACCCAAATAATAGAAAAAATTATCTTGTCTTCAATGTTGAGTTGCAGACATTTCCAACTTACGTGATCACTCTGGTACCATTACAAGACACACACTTGAGATCAGGAAAGGTTCTTCAGAAGAAAAATCTTACAATTGTCATTGAAGAAGAACTTGGAGAGGAGGAAACTCTTGACCAAATAACCAATGATGAATCCCCTTAAGATAATATTTATCCTACCATACAAACATCTTCTACTTTGAATTCAGAGCAATACAAGGCACCCAAAACCCTCCTTACTCGGAGAGGTTGGCCTTAGAAAAACCTATGGTTCAACCTGAATTCAACTTGGAAACAGAACTAAGAAATTTCCATGTGAAAATTCCCTTGTTACAAGTAATAAAGGATGTACCTATTTATACAAAAAATATAAGGGAATTATGTATTAAAAATCTTGGGAGAAAAAGGAAAGACCCCCCTACAATTCAAGTTATAGGTCAATTAGATGAACTAATGTCTAGAAAAACTATAATGGAGAAGTATGTTGATCCTGGAAACCCTATATACATTACTTCCATCAACAATGTTCCCATAGAAAACACCCTAATTGACACTGTGGCAACAATAAATGTTATGATTGTTATAACCATGGAAATTTTGTAGTTGGCTGGCCTCCGACCCACACCCACAATATTTGAACTAGCTAATAGATCATGAATTAAGCTTGTTGATGTTTTAGATGATGTCATTGTAACCCTGGACGCATGGGAATACCTCATGGATTTCTTATTTATCTAGCCCAAGACTACCATGAATGGTCACCTCTTTATCCTTGAGAGACCTTGGTTAGCTACAGTCGATGCCTTCATTTGTTGTAGATTCAGATAAATGACTATGTCCAATGGGGAATCCATGAAGAATCGTATTCTCTGTATGCCTGCAAAACCAGTAGTAGAAGACTCCTTGTGGGTAGAATATCCTTACAAAGATGAAGAAATCACACAACCCCTCTTAACCATTGAACAATCTAGGTGGTTGAAAGAACAAAATGAAGATAATTTGCTAAATCAATTCCTCTCTACCACGAATTTTATACAATATCTGGAATCATCTTCTACATATGATCTTGTCTTTAGTAATGTTTTTCAGGAGAATTGTGATTTGAAAAACTCATCATCCCTTCCTATATCAGCCATTAAAGAGAGTTTAGATCCTTATAGCATTCGTATTGAAATAATCCCTAGTAAATTCTTAAACATCAACTCTAAACTTGACCAAAATCAACAGGAACAAATAATTTATGTGTTACAAGAACAGTCTCGTGCATTCACATGGGATTACAAAGACATGTGTAGCATTCATCCTAATACCTGGATACATCATATCTACACTCAGGAAAATGCTAAACTTGTTAGGAAACCACAACTCCACATGAACCATTCCCTAAAATATGTCATGAAAGAAGAACCCCAAAAATGACTAAATACCAACTTTATATACCCAATCTTTGATAGCAAGTGGGTTTCACCACTTGTGATCGTACCCAAGAAAAATGGTAAATGGAGAATATGTGTTGATTTTCAAGAGCTTAATAAGACAACCATAAGAGATTATTTCCCACTACCATTTATTGATTAGGTGTTGGATACTTTGTCAGGCAAACAAAATGTTTCTTTTCTATATGGTTTTAGCGTATATAACCAAATTCAGATTGCACCAAAGGCTCAAGAAAAGGCCAAATTCACCCGTCTGTGGGGGATATTTTCCTATAGAGTCTTTTCATTTGGTTTATGCAATGCTCCCACGACATTCCAACGGGCAGTATTGGGCATTTTTTCTGATTTGATTGATGAATGTGTAGAAATGTATATGGATTACTTCTATGTCTACAACGATACTTTTAAAAAAGCACTTGATAATATTGAAAGAGTCTTTATTAGATGTCGGGAATCTAGCCTTTCCTTGAGCAATGGAAAGTGTAGAATGTTATCAACAAACGATATTGTTCTTGGTCATCACGTTTCCTGTGTTGGTATCAAAGTATAGCTAGCCAAAATCAAAGTCATAATGGAACTTCCAGCACCAAAATAATAAAAAGAGGTAATAATGTTTTTAGGTCATGCCGACTATTATAGGAGATTTATTGAAAATTTTACTAAGATAGTTGCACCCATGTTCAAATTTTTTGTTGAAGATATTGATTTTTCTTGGGATTCATAGTGTCAAAATGCTTTCGAGGTCTTAAAAGAAAAACTATCCACAACACCAATACTTAGGGGACCAAACAGGTACCTTCCTTTTCACATTTGTATAGATGCTTCAGACATAGCCCTCAGAGTTCTTTTAGGGAAAAATAATATCAACTATCATATGCCATATATTTCACAAGAAAAAACCTGACACCATGCGAACTCAATTATACTATCACCAAAGAAGAATTCCTAGCCGTTGTGTATGCTATAAACAAATTCAAACATTACATAACATGTTATGAATTCTTTATCCACATAGATCACTCTGCCATTAGGTTCTTCATGAATAAACCAACCACCAATGGTAGAATTACTAGATGGTTGTTGTTACTGCAGGAGTTTAATATCACTATTGTAGATAGGCCTTGGTAAGGAGAATCTAGTTGCAGATTTCCTCTCCAGGATCCACAATGAAAGTAAAATTAGTCTTGTAGATGACAATTTTCCTAACGAACATCTATTTGTTGTTTCTAATAACTCTCCATGGTTCATATATATAGAAAATTATTTGGCCATAGGGAAATTACCGCAATACCTTTCTTCGTGAGAGAAGCAACAAATTGTCAAACTTAGTGATACCTACTCATGGATCGGAGGATACCTTTTATGTATGGAGTAGACTTAAGCATTAGAATATGTGTATGGGAAGACAAGATGTTTGATATCTTGAGATCCTTTCATGACGATCCATGCAGAGGCCACTTTGTTGACAAAAGGGCCACCTACAAAGTACTTCATTAGGGGTACTACTGACCAACGCTTTCCAAATATAATAAAATGAATGTTAGGAGTTTCAACAACTGCCAAAATATGGGGAGATCAGTACAAGCTTATGAAATTCCCTTGCAGCCACAAGTACTTATTGAGCCCTTTGAAAGGTGGGCTCTAGACTTCGTGGGACCAATATCTCCTGCATCAAGAAAGATAAGGCATATTTTAGTCTGTATCGATTATGTCACTAAATGGGCAGAAGAAAAATCTCTTTATCAAGCTAGTGAAAAATCGGTTGTAGATTTTATTTTTGAGGAAATTTTTACCCGTTTTGGTGCCCCGAGAGAGATTGTGACAGATCAGGGAGCACAATTCACATCAAAGTTAGTGCATTCCATTGCCCAACAATACCAAATAAAACACCACAAGTCGTCTCCATACCACCCATGGGCTAATGGATAGGAAGAGTCCACCAACAAAGTGTTAGAGGCCATTCTAACCAAGACTGTACAATTGCATCATAAGGATTGGGAAGATAGACTTCTAGAGGAACTTTGGGCCCACAGGAACGCATGGAGAATCACCAATGACCTCACCCCCGACGAACTAGTGTATGTCAAGTAGGTTCTCCTTCCCATTGAATTCCAAGTAAGAACCTTCAAAACAACCATACATTTGGGTATACACTTGTCAGAAGCTCACAATCAAAGGGTGGCATAGTTGAATGAGTGGATGAAATCCGACAGGATTCCATTCAAAATACCATTCTTGTTCAATAACAACAAGCCCAATGGCATGAAAAATTCATTAGAAAGAAGCTCTTCAAACCCAGTTACTGGGCCCTCCTCTTTGATTCCAGATTCAAAAAATTCAAGGGAAAGCTCACTACATGTTGGTCGAGGCCATACAAGGTTGATATTGTCTTTGATAATGGCTCAGCGAGAATCAAAACAATCGATGAAGATCAGATTTCCTTTGTGATAAATAATGACAGGTTAAGGTTATACCATAAACCTATGTCCAAGGAAAAAAAAAATCAAGATATGTTGCAATAATCAGAGATGGAGGTCGTGAATAGGGGGTCTCTCTGCCCCCCTCTAACCTCTACTTTAGTTTTCTTCCAAATTCCTCGGTGTGTGTTTGTGTGTACACACACAAGCACACATATACACACACACACATATACATATACATATGTGGAAAAAATTGAGTAAAATGGAAAGCCAATTGAAAAGGAACCATAAAAAACCCTCATAAGAGTTTATATCATCACAATTTGGTAAATATGTTGATAGTAGCAGAGCTAAATAATGGAATGATTCTTAGGAGAATTTCATAAAATAGAGCATGTTTAAACTACAAAAGAATGAAATGGTAGAAGAGTGTCATGAAGAATAGGGCACCAACAACATTAAAAATGGTATAGATGAAGATCTTAGCTCCACTGGAGTTGAGGGATTCATCTCTCATATGAAAAGGTTGTGTAAGGGAAATATTGTGAAGGGTATCCCCGTAGTCAAGATCATGAAACCTGCAGCTCCAGCTCGTAGAGTCACTAGAAACATGACAAAACAAGGAAAATTATAATGCACTAACGCAATAACACTCGTTCCTCCACAACATATATCAGAGCAATCCCCAATTAATGTGGACAACAAAGATGAATATTATTGAACCATTGGAGATATATTGAGGGCTGCAAAGAAACATAAGGCCAAAATCCCAAATCCTTCAGTCATGTCACCTCCTAAATTACTGTCGAAATCTCCTGATAGAGGACATATCGAACAGGTTGAATGTAATGCAACCCCAATCGAGTCTCGGCATGAATATTTGACACGGGTATCATCTTCCAACTCTACCATTTATCCCATTATAGTTAAATTGAAAAAGAGGAATCGAGAAATTAAGAAGTTGAAGCAAGAGGTACATGAATTTACTATTTTGAATAGATGTGTACAAGGGGAGAATGCACAGTTAAACACAAAGAGCCAAAAAATTCAGGAAGAGAACAAAAAACTCAAGTCTCAAAAAAAGAAGTTATATAAGAAGATTATAAATTCCAGTTCACCATCACAAAGAAGGAGAAGTGAAAGAATAACCATAACAAGAGGATGACTTAGTATTCTAATCAATGTTGCTGGGATCTCCTAGGACGGGGGGGATGACTTCAGTTTTGTTTCAATTTTGATCAGTTTTGTGGACACTCTTACACGAGGACATGCAAGCACATAGGTGTGGGGGAGATGCTTGCCTCACATTTTGTCATGCTTTAATACATCTATTTCCCACTACATCCTGCTTTATAACTAAACCTAACCCTATTATGATAAATTTTCATACTCTTAAACTCAATATTCCTTCAACAAGCATTTGGAGGTAATTATTGCTCATTTTATTATATTTCCTAATTTTTTAGTGAATTAAAATGATTTTTTAAACTAACCTTGCTAATGACAAATTTATTAGTTCAGTTCTTGTCACCCTAGTGTTCTTCCGGTACCTGAGTTTGTTTGTTAGCATATGTGTGCGCACTCAAATGGAAAATGACCACCTGGGTTTTGAAGTTCTGGATGCTAGCATGGTGTGTGTCCCTCGATTCATCCTCAATATCTTTCAGTTGAGCATGAGGTGGCAATCAAACATGTGATCAATGCCTTTTAGTGCACATGTTGTAAAACGAGATTTGGACAATAATGTTATTCATATGCATTTCATCTCATATGAAGGACATATCAAATCGAGACATGATTTGGTTTGTTGTTGTAATTTCTAAGTATGTCTGGATGGTTGTATTGAATCGAAGATAGTTCGATTTAATTGAGATTGTAACTATTATTAAAAATCTGGTATGCGCAATTGAAGGATCGCCCTCATTTCTGTGTATATAGGCCTTCCTATATAACATTTTGCAATATAATGTGTTGTCATCGAACTTATGATTATGTCTAATTGAAGTTGTTGGAGATCACCATGATTTGTTGTTCATCTTTATTGCAACATGATTGTATCGATTGATGTGTGAACTGTAACTTGAATACTATATTTTTACTACAAAATACCAATTCCGATCAATGGTGTTCTTTTGATCTCGTTACTGTAAATCTATAAACTCGCTACCAGTTGGCAAGGGCCCACCAACCTGGGACACGTGGCTAGTTTGTAATTTTATTAGTTTAGTTTATTCTTTTAATTTGATTCCTTTTTTTAGGAACTAGGGTATGATTTGTAGTGTTAAGTGTAGGGTTTTTATTTATGACCTGTAGTGTTTTATGAATAATAGACATGTAGTTTGTTTTAACTTTAGAAACATTGACATTGCACTACTTATAAGTGGATATATGCTTGAATCTCAGTTAGTTTTCTTCTTTATTTGTGGTATCTCTTTCTCTATTAATGTAATTTAAAGAATTTTGGTTTGTTACAGTTGTTGGATTTCTTGAAGAATTAATTCATTCCCTGATAAAAATACAATTATGCACTAAGGTGAAAGAATGTATTTCGAGCCCCTTTTGTGAGAAAAGATTTTGAGAAACTGGTAACTGCTTTCAATAAAATCTTTACTACTCTTATGTGAGCAAATGAAAGTGTTGAGATGAATGACATGATCTAGCCCGAATCATGTTTTCACATAGATAGGTTATCTGAATGCAAAAGTGCAGCACCACCACATAGACTTGTTTTAATTAACAAATCAAATGTGAATGCAAGTATGAAGATTTGTTTTTAATTGTGTGAGATTCATGAATTTTACTCTTTGAAATAGTAAATTCAACATTAGACCAGTAGCCTGGAAACAAGGATTCAAGTACTCTTTAGTTGATTGATTCGAATGTTATTTTGGGTAAAACCTTGTTTCCACCTTTTGTTATCTTAGTACATTTAATCATGGACAATGGATAGAAATATCTTGTGCTCATATCTAACNCACATAGACTTGTTTTAATTAACAAATCAAATGTGAATGCAAGTATGAAGATTTGTTTTTAATTGTGTGAGATTCATGAATTTTACTCTTTGAAATAGTAAATTCAACATTAGACCAGTAGCCTGGAAACAAGGATTCAAGTAATCTTTAGTTGATTGATTCGAATGTTATTTTGGGTAAAACCTTGTTTCCACCTTTTGTTATCTTAGTACATTTAATCATGGACAATGGATAGAAATATCTTGTGCTCATATCTAACCTCATACATGATATCATGAACACTTAAAGCTGGTAAATGAAAGGTTGCATCCTTAACCATGTAAAGTTGGGCATAGAAGTAGTCATTAGCTCTTGAATTTGAATTGTTTATCAACATTTTGATTCCTTTTATGCACATACAATTTAAACCCCCACTAACTAATAGTTAAGATGAGAACAAATCATAGAGATGTTCATGCATAGATAAATAATATGGACATGACATGCTGAGCCATTAAACTTTTCTCATGCTTAAAAGTAGTCATGTGGACAAAGTGAAGTTGTCTAAGATTTCTTCCTTATTAGATTATTTATGTTTTGATGAGTGATTGGATTGCAGTGTGATTTTCTTGTCTCTGGAGAAGCTATAATTTTTAGACTCCAATCTTTTGCATGCACATATTGTGTCTACAACTCATAAGCTTACAAACCGGATTGACAAGTAAAGGGTTTATTAACGACAATTAATTGACCCAACAACAAGGTAAAAATCCTTGGAACATGTGGGAAATTACAATATCATAGATAGTTAATGGTGGCATGAGATCGAATTTAAGACATTGGAAATTGTTGCTAAACCAAAATGAAAGAGAAATTTAAGTTACCATTAAATAAATATCTACATGACTAAGGAAAATGGGGTAGTCCAATTCGATATCGGGTCGTAAATTGAAGTCAACATCCTTAAGAAAACCCACAAGGAAGCAAACCCAAATTAAATGGCATCCCAACAACTTCAGTTATTTGGAAGAATGAGTATGGGAATGTGTATGTAAAAATCATTATATCATTCATTTAAGGTTGAAGTGGGATTGGAGGTTTGAGCCTTTAGCATAAACAATGGAGTAGAAAAACTATCTAGCTATATTTGATGATTAAAAGTATATTTTAGATGTCAAATATGTCAAACTTATAGATGGAAACATTTGCAAGGCTAAAAATGTCCCATATTGCACTTGTGTAGTGAGGAAGGTTCTTTGATAAACAAAGGAAACAAGGAAAGCTTCCACCTCTAGAGTAAACAAATCAAGGGAGCTATACAAATATACCATGCCTAGTATGAATATGAACCAAGAACTAAGTGGTAGTGTCTCAAGAAAAAACTTGGGTAGAAGACAAACAACAACACTATTAAATTTCACAAGTACGCAACAATTTTGTATCTCTTCGAAGATGAATGGGGTATAGTCTTAAGATACATCTAGCTAATACATGGTTACATCTATAATTAGTTGATATTGTCTAAGGTATAGACCCTCAATGGGGAATTCACTAAATGACTATATTGGCACAAATGACATATGGATGGTAGTCTCAAAAAAGAGTTTGGTCATTGAATTTATTGATTTCTTCAATCAATGTGTTTTTTCCATATCCATCGAATGAAATGCAATTGTTAGAAAAATTCACTTTGCATTTTTATTGCTCACCAAATTCTAGTCAATAACCTAAAACAAATGGTCCAAATCAATCAAATGCCTCATTGCCATATCCACCTATTCAAATGAAATTGTTTAAACACATAAACTTCATATTCATATTCTACATGCAGACCAATTTTAATCAATCCACTAATAAACCTAAATAGTGAATAATCCAAAATAAACATTCCAAACCAATGTAGGTTTTATATTCAAGTTCATATATCATTTTTATTCAAATCCAACCCAAATTGAATTTGTCAACCACATGAATGTGTTGGCTTGGATTTGAAATGGATGCATTCTTGTCATAACTCCAAACCAATAACAAATAAAACCATAAGGTTACATTAGCATATCTAGAAACTTGTGTTTACATTGGTAAGGTCTTGAAATGGATTTTGTAAATTTGAACTTGGGTCTCTTATAAAACTCAAAGCATACTCTTTCTTCACATAAGAAAAATGCTCATATACCAAGTAATGATATTTGCACCAAATGACACCTCAAACTATACCTAAACAACAATATTATATGAAGGAATAAGTTGTGTTCAAGCTTAATATAATATTTGAATTAAAGTCAACATTTCACAAGATTGTATCCAAATAGAGAGCCTAAAATATTTCTCAACACTAGGGTACAATAGTACTAAGGCCCATAAATTCATACTATATATTTTCAAACTTACAAGGAAACAAATACAAATTAAGGGAGTATAAAAGCAATGAGGAGCATGTCGACTAAATGGTTTTGCAAGGAAGATATGACTCCATTCAAAGTCTCATTAACTTGGGTTCACTAATTGATACAATTATGACATTAAATGACATGATTGAACATATGAATAAATTTAAATCAAGGAGAATGATACATCACTTAATGAGATAATTTCAACCTTGACATGGAACCATGTCGAAATAGAGAGATTTTTTAATAAGGAGACTAGGTCAACTCTGATTGAGAATAAACACTGTAACAAGTACCATAGGATTAGGAGCAACATCCAAAATTGTATCATCATGACAAGAAGTTATGTTAGTGTAAAAGGAGGATGAAAATACAATGGAATTAGGGAAAACATTTGAAATTGAGATCATCTTTATTTGATGTCAAAACCACAAAGAAACATAAAATAGAGTAATTATTTCATGTGATCATTTAAGCTAAGTAATATATAATAGATTAATATCATTTTCAATCTAACTTGCCAAAATAATATGACTTAGATGTGACATAAAAAAAAAATAGAAAAAGACATAAGTATGCAAGAAAAAACTTAAAGCATAGGTATATTGAAAATAACAAGCATCATCATGTACATTCAAAGAAACATGACCTAGATCATAATTTATTCAAACACATGAGTGCAATTCACTTGTAGCAATTCATGAATCTCTATTTAAGATCAAAAAGTCACTAAAATTCAACTGAAATATAACCCAATGTTGTAAAGTCCAATAGATATTTAACGGTTCTAAGTTTTAACCTCGATCAAAGAAATGACCGTCGAGAAATGTTTTCTTTTAACATGAAATACGTTACTGATACATTTTCAGTAATGGTTTCATGATCTTCTATCAACAATTTCTATTGCCACCTTGATTTTTTTCCACTTTTGACTTGTTTCAAGTGCAACCAAGTTGTTATGACCAAATTACTATACCAGGCACATATATCATTTGGTTGGTAGTCTCAAAAAAGAATGTAGTCATTGAATTTATTGACTTCTTCAAAGAAACATCCCATTAAATCCATTGAACTAACTACATATGTATAATTTGAGGGATCCTTAAAATCTTGCATCAATGTGTTTTTTGAACTAGTGCATCACATTAAATAGTAGTGTATGTTTTCCACATTTTTTTTAGTGCAAGGATAACAAAGACATCACCTTCTCTAACCATATTAGAAACATGATCGCCATCCTTGTCTATCATAGCCTCTTCAATATTCTTTGCATTAGTCACATTTCCAAATGGTGGCAATGGTCTCAGTTCTTCATGTTTCCATGGTTTGGAAAATTTGTTAATTTGGTTTTGACAGTGTTTAATGGACTCTACCTCATAATACAAGCAAGACAAAATTAAGAGTACTTTCATTTCTCAATTGAGTATACATTTATCATTTTCTCAGTCTTAACAAAGTGTAATTCCTTTGTTCTAGGTACTCTGGCACAATTAAATGGCATCGATCTATAAAACTCACCCATTAAAATATTCCAGAAGAACTTGTTCAAGAAAAAGGAGCCTATGCACATCAATTTTCACATACAAATTTATTTTTTTCAATTTAATATATATATATATATACATGCACAAGTTAACCTATGCACTTTAACAATCTTGGGTTGAATTCGCAGCCTCACTTTTTTTACACTAATTAATAGCATTGATTGAATCTACCAATCGAGAATTAGAGTGACTTGGTTGATATCTTCTAGGTTCCTATTTTAAGCAAGCCCTGAAACCATCGTGTTATCCATTTCCATGGCCCATCTCAAAGAAACTCTGTGTGTGACAGATGTCCAATTTCTTATGAAGGTGACACGACCATAAGAATGATTGTGTTGATTTAAATTGACCAACACAACCATCAGTGAGCAGACCCAATGTTGTTTAAAAGAAACTCGTCGTTTCATTAAGTCTTTTAAGTTTAGATTAAAAAACGTTGATAAAAACATGTATCATGTGTATAATCATCACTAATGTAAAAACGATACTCCTTAACTATTTCACAGTTATTAATGTTGCTAACGCAACCATTCATACCAAGCTCTACCCGTTTGTACAAAATATGCATAAGTAAAGAAACCTGGTCTGAATGATGATATCACTTTGTATCTCCTTTTGTGCAGTTAAAGTGTAATTATCAACAAAATAAACCACTAATAATATTGTTCCTTTCATAAATATGTCACATGATTTCTTGAACCATAAGTCCTATTGTTGTGTTGTATGGGAGTGCTTGATATATCTATATGTTTGATCCTTGAAATTCTTCATGAAATATGACACTACAATATCATCTTCAATTAAATTAATCTTTTTTTATGTTTCAGTTGAATTTGTGATGGGAGAGTACTTAACATATTCATATATTTTCCACTTCACTGTGATATTTGACAATTGAGGATCGTTACTTATATTAATAGGATACTTAATAATAAATAGTGCCAAATTAGGACATTCTTTGCATTTTCTACCACCGGCATATTCTTTCTTATAAAATAATTGATAATTCTCTCATGCACATAATATCTTAGAAAAGTGGACACTAGAAGGAAGGGGTTCATTTTTCAATTTTTATGTCATATTCTAGAACTATCTCATAATACAACTAAAATTATGCATGGCACTGACAACAACATGTGCCTTGAATAGTGATGGGCCTAATAGACCATGGTTTAAGCTTCACAAATGTGCTAAGGGAAATATTCACATCAATATTACTCTCCTTCAAATTGTGGAACAATTCAACTCGAGTTTCATACACCCCTCTTGATATATGACGTCACACAATGTCGTTTTCAATTGGTGAAACATGAGAATTCAAATGACAAAACTCTTGCACCCTAGCCCTCACATTATCTAGAAGTCGATATCGATACATGAGCCTACAAATAACATCCCAATATGTAATTCCAACATCCTTGTCTAATTGAACCCTAATTTTTAAATCCTTCCATGGTCTTTTCTTCTAGGTTAACAATTTTGTATTCATTGACATTAAATGACTTGATGAGGTTCTTTTTTCAATGGCACCTATTATTAATGCTCTACAAGTAATATTGGCATCTCTAAAATGTTTTTTTCCAAGTGAGGAAAGGGCCACGGTAGCGATTTTTTATAAAGATTCATTTACCTTAGCCTCTTTTCCACTTTTAGTGCCCAATAATTGAACTACATCTCTGAGAATTTTGTGCTTTAAGAATCTGGGTAACATTTGATCATGTGATGGGAAAAAATTATTATAACATGAAAATTCAATTCTAAGAACTAAAAAATTCAAAATTTATGAAATTCTTGACCCATTAATAGTGTCGGTATCAACGTTGTCTTATTTAGTCATGTCGTCAATGAGATCATCACATCTTTCAACCTAATTTCCTTGTCGTCTCCATCTACCTCCACATTGCTTTCATCAACTTCAATTAATCTTTTCTTTTTCATATATCCATGATTTCTATCATTCCTTTATTCTAAACTATCCCTCTTGCAATCATACTTTCATTTGCAATACCTTTGGCGCCCCATGCTCGAAGAATTAGAAAATCGATCTATCCAATGCCAAAATTACACTTGAGTGAGAAGCCTAGAATTCCACGAGTGAAGAGATAGATTCCAATATATCTCAGAGCCAAAATTTCAGAAGTGAAAAGACAATTTTTCAATATCCTAAAGCCAAAATTCCACAAGTGATGAGGCAAATTCCAATATCACGGAGGTGAAATTCCAAAATCCCAAAGCCAAAATTTCACAAATGATGAGGCAAATTCTAGTATCCCAAAGCCAAAACTCCAACAGTGATACTTAAGTTCAAAAACAATTAACCCTTTATCTTCTTTTTTTGTGGAAGTAATTTGAATAAAAGTGATATAAACAATATTTTGACTGAGAATATATATATAACTTTCAACTAAAATATTGCATGCACAAGATTTTGTCGGCTCAGAATCTTGCATGCGCAAGATTCTGTCAGCACAAAAGATTCTCGGGGTGAGGTTTGATAAAACTTTAGACTGAGAGTTTGTTTAAACTCTTGACTAAGGAGGGGTTGCAAGAGCAAGGGGTATCATTTATGATCCCGACAAAAAACAAAAAGTAACTTTTGAATGTGGGTTAGGATCTATAAAAAATAACCAAGGAGAGTCGAAGAATAAAGCAATTTGACTCTACGCAAAGCAAATGAATCCTAAATTTAGGAGACTCCGCTATAATCATAAATATCATGCATAAGTTGTCTACATTAAAAGATGGGAATTTGGCTAGACTAAAAAAAAGAATTAAAACAAAGATCAACATATTTGAATCCTTGGAATTTTTTTCATGTTTTAAGGGTAAATAATAAGCAAGTAAACCAATTGGCAAATTCAACCTCTCACCTAGAAGAAGGAGTCCTTACATGCAAAAAGAGGTTGTTAATGGAACCAATTCCTTAATAATATACATAGTCTTTATAACTCCTTGCCTGATAGCCATGCATAAAATCTCATTCATGGACATTATACCTCCTCATGTGATAGCCACAAAATAAATCTCGAGGCAACATCAAATTAATTTACATGATTGATCATAAAATGGAATGCATAATTGAGGTACCATTGCACTTAATCTTCATAAATATGAGCCTAGTTTTTGAAATGTGAAAAGGAAATATACAAATTCTAGTTGGGATGATGGGTGGCTCTTTGTTGTGGTTTGGTTGTTGCAGTCTAGATGGCTTGGCAGACTTGTTGGGTCCGTCTCTTCCATTGAGCTCTTTCCCCACTTTGTTTTCTTTTTCCTAGTAATTTTTGGTTGATATGCCTCTTTCCCTTATGCATTATCTGGAAATTTCCTTGATTTGGAGGCATGTCGTGGTTTTTCTTTGGGTTTGGAGTTATCTATTTTCAATTGGTATGGGCTTCTAGAGGCATTTATGGGTTTAGTGCTTTGGGATCCTTTCGAGGTTTTGGAGGATATCCTAGTTTGTATGCCCCAATTTCTAAAATGTTTGGAAGTGACTTTCCCTTCTGTTGTTTTGACCTCCTACACAGATAGGATTTTGGGAAAGAATTCATGCAGTTTGGACTTGATGGATAATTTTGGGAATTTTCCCTATCAAAAGATCATCATATGCAAGAATATTTTCGAAATTTAGAGGATACTAAGGAGAAATGAGAACATTATTTTGACAACATAACCTCCTTGTTTTATGTTACTTCTAAACTACATACTTTGATGAAGCTCACAACAAGGAATCTGTTGTAATAATGGAATTGTTTTATAATAAGGCAAGCAAATTTGGGCAGTGTAGACAAACTGTCAAATGCCAAAACAATTGTTTTCCCTTTAGATGAGGACCTCTCAATCTGTTTCATCAAATATTGGATTGTTAGTGGGTTTTGCTTTGGGGGAATTCAAAGAAGATGACATAATGTCAGCGGTATATGAAGGTGTGGAGATGGAAGCTCAAGATTTATATCCTACTTAGTTAGGCAAGTTGATGGACATAATAATCATATGTTTCATTAAGTCATAGTTTCTTGATGTTTTGCAAAGTACGGTTGATCTTAAGTGTTTTCTTTCAAATCTATACTAGAAGAAGATTATAGATATCATTTGTAGATGAATTTTTTTTAATTTTGTAATGCTTTACTTCGACATCTAGGTCAGTTTCTAAACTATGCTATCCAAACAACATATTTTTGTATTACAATACTAACGAGTGAGGATACAACTTTTTCTAATACAAAATATTTATTTGTTCTTATAAACAAATAAATAAAAACTATTGGTAGAGAGTTTTTGAAAACTCCTATCCAACGATTTAGTGTAATCCAAGTTTACTTTTTTGTGTGGAAAAAATCTTGGGTGAGAGTTAGGAAAAAACTCTCGATTGAAATATTTTCTCGGTCAAAAGATTTTGGTCAACTAGAACAATAAAAAATTCTACAATTTTCAGTAACCTGCAACTTCAACAAGGGCAACGTGAAAGTATCTACAACGTTTCAATCATCGTATTTCCGGATTTACGTCTGTTTTATGGCATGTGTCGTTCCCCAGATCTTGACTTCTCGATCTTGAATTGTCTTATGCTTATGTTTTAAGTTGAGGTGGTTATGGATGGAGACCAAAATAGGGTGAATCAATACTTTGAAACTGGTACATCTGGAACCAAGCAAAGGGCTATGTGTCAATTTTATCTACTGACGCTGGAGAATCTATTACTTCTAGGTCAACTTAATCCATGGAAGCTTTGACCCACGCTCTACCAGATTCGTCGACCCCTACAAATTTTGAAGATCATATGTTGGACCTACTACCAATAGATTTATCTACATATCTAGTTTTTAATTATATAAGAATTGTTGGTTTTTGTTTAGAATTGCTATTTATTAATAATTTTGTTCTAAACTAAGAAATTTATTGTTCTCAAAGTTGCTTGAAATCAAAATTCAATATCATCACATTGAGAATACCAAAAAAATAGAAAACATTCACTATGCAATTCTTCCAACTATCCTCTTCAAAAGGGTATTTTTATTTTTCTTGGTAATGATCACATCAAAAAGAAAATCGTTGCCCATGAAAATGTGTAGATAGAATATCATTCTTCTTTTTTTACTTTATTTTGATAAATAATAAAGAATGGTGCTTAAATATAAAAAAAAATCACAAAATATAGGCACTAGTGCAATCCATGTAAAGAATGGTGCTTAAATATAAAAAAAAAAAAAAAAAAAAAAAAAATCACAAAATATAGAAAAAGTGAAAAAGTGAAAAAAAAAACAAAAAAAATTTCCCCAAAAAAAAAAAAAAAAAAAAAGAATAGTGATCTATAAAAAGTGACCAAAGGTATGAATCGTAGACACCCGCGTGCTTAACTAAAAATTTTAAGTGTAGTTAATAAACAACAAATGTATCCCACTATATGTCCATGATTTTTTTTTTGAAAAAAATTGAGTATGGATTTAAGACGATTCTTTACAAATATTGTTTTTACATCAAAGTAAAATTCAAAAATAAAATATGAGTTTAGAGGGATTGAAGTTAAAGAAACAAAAAATAATAATAATAAATGTAGTATTCTTCTTAAAAAAACAAAGCAAAAATACTACCTATTTTCATGTTTTCACCCTTAGAAAGAAAACAAAATGCAATGGAAGCATAAGAGAATAAGAGCGCACCATTTTTGTGATATCCGTTTATCTAACAATATCAATGGCTATGTGCACCATACTCAGACAAACGAATACATGCATGTGAACGCACACCACCATCCTCAACAATGGGAGTTATCAACACATTAGTGACTTGAGATATCAAAAACTCTAATGATGATCATGAACCAAAAATAATGGAACACCTCTCCATTTTGTTTAGAAGACATGGTTATAATGAAATGCAACTCAATAGTGTTTTCCTTGGGGGCTAAGAAGGGACCCCACGCTAGGCTCAATGATAGGTAAGGTAAGACAATCACACTTACATCAAAGGTACAACTCATAATAACAAAAATTCAAGAAAGATGAAACATTAAAGTTATATTATCTCCTCTTAATATAATAAAAATGATATGGGTTCATGCAAAATATGCCACAAACCCAATACAACACAAAGATGTATATACCATTCCATGCTCCTATGGTAAACATATATCGGTGAAACCGATAGGTGAATTCAAGTAAGGTTGAAATAACATTTCATCGACATTATACACAATCAAGATCAAATATTAGCCTTAGTTAAGCACTCCCAAAACATTGGGTGTCGCATATGCTTTAAAACATAAAAAATTATTGTTGAAATGCACCATCATGTAAAAATAAAGATATGGGAAGCCCTAGAAATTGAATTAAATCCTAGTAATTTAAATAGGGGTGAGGGTTTGAAAATAAGTGAAGCTTGGAGACATGTCTATTAGTCGATTTATATGCCTTGGTAAAGGACTAAATCCTATGCATTTTAAGTATCAATCCAGGTTCATAATCTTGTGAAGTGAAAACGTTGTATGTGCATAATCGGTTCTTCCTTACTTAGAAAACTATCTATTTAATCTCTTTCTACTTGCACGAATATTCAAAGTAGTCTTAAAAACAACCAAGGATTTCGTATAACTAATCTTCAGAGAGTCAATGAACTTTGAACTATTAATCACTACAATTTAGATTGGTAAGAATGCAAGTTAAAGATACTTGGCTTTGCAACAAATACTCCATCTCAATTGTTTGAATTAATATTCAGAGGATAAATGCTCTTAATATTGATCAAGATTTTGCAGTGAAATCAGAAATTGAACAATGTAGCATTAATGGAAACTCACTAAAGGATGTAGGGAATAAATACAGTAATGCAACTAAACCAATACAAGATGATATCCCACACTTTTTTGTTGTTGTTGACGGAATCAACTAGTCGGGCACATACTCACATGACACAGGGTCAAGTTATTCAACTGCTACCACTATAACCTCCAGGCCGAACCGATGACATTACATAATGTAGTGCCTTAACAATACACTTCATCACCGACTGTTCTACACCCCAGGTCCCACACTTTAACTTGTTATTTACTATAGTTGTCACGGTTTAATTTCAAGTTACAAGGTTTATCCAACCTCAAAGATTGAGTGTTCATGTAACAATACCCTACACAACTAATTCAATAAAAATTAAGGAAATATATTTCTTGTAGGTTGTGGAAATTACCAATCTGGAATCAATCAATTAAATTCACACCAGATAAAAATGACATATTGTGATCTATATAATTGAGTTCACTAACTTAATCAATAAAAGGAAACTTAATAAAAGAGAGTGCAACCTATACCAGAAGTAGGTGGGCCTCCTATCTTAAAACACATTGCATAAATAACCACAGGCCTAAGAAATTATCAGCACATTGTATGAAGCATAAAGGTTCTTGTATTCAATGTCTGGAAAATAAATCAACAAGTTATAGTATTACAATCCTCAGTTTCTCTAGATAATCCCCTCGTAAATTTGAGCATTCCTTATACAAAAATTTCAAATCGAGCACAAAGTGCACTAGAGTAACAACCAATCCCTTAATTCTATGATTTCCTTATCTTTAAAATAGTTCCATTCAAACAGAGAATGAGGTAATCTTGCGCTCATGTTATCTTCCATGTTGCTCCTTTGTTATCTTTGATGGGAGATCGATGAAATAACACTTTGTAATGATTTCATGACACTTGTTCATGAAATCATGGCTCCCATGAAATTGATATGTGTTTTAATCTTCACAACTGAAGGCATGGACCTTGGTGTTAACCACCATATATTGTTCGTCGTGTGAAATTTCTCGAAAATGGAATAGGAACAGTTCCATGTCATGAATTTCGTGAATGTTCTCCAAGTGGTGGATCTAATTTTGGATGAGTGAAACTATGCAAACCGATGATGAATTACATTAACCTATTTTGGTAGTGGACCCTGGAATTCTGGTAATTACATTGGTAAAGGACCATTAAAGACATATTACTTATCAAAATTACGAGTTGAAAAATAAAGATAACTTATTAATCATGTAGAATTTGACAAAAAGGGGTATTTTTGGACAAAAATGGAGAGGGATAGGCTTAATTAGCAATGTTTGATGGTGTCAAAATTGAGTGCCAACATCTCCCCCACATAGGGAGTATTGCATGTCCTCATGCAATTATATCTTCAGGCAATCATATCTATACACTGCTTCAAAATTTATCAAAATTGTTCAAAATATTGCCTTACACATTCCATGYTGCATCTATTAAGAGATTTAAATTAGATGTTGATGTTGTAGTGACTTTTCCCCTTGACTTCTGCATCATTACTTTGATTTTCAATCTTCTATTCTTCATCTTCTGATTTTGTTTGTACCATTTCCTGGATTTCTTCCTCAATAGTTTATGCTTAGTTTTCAGTTACTCATTTTCTTCCATCATTTTAGCACTCTATTTTTTTAGCAATCCATTCTCTATCTTAATAATTCTATCTAAAACATCAATTTCCTTAATCACCTTCTTTAATTTCTTGATTTTCTCTTTCTTCTTCTGCAATTTGGAAGCTAGGAAAGAAATGCTAGGGTGTGTAGAAGTTACCTTCTCTTCAATTAGCTGGGGTTCTAGAAACATTTGTTGCTCAACATCTTCTTCTAGACTTAATGGAGGACCAACAATAGAGTTCCTGGTTTGAGGTTTCTTTGGTGGATTTTGAAGAACTGAAAGTCCATCCGCATTTTCTTCAGGGCTTGATGTCAATTCCACCTATATTTTACGTGAACTTTCTTGTCATTCCTATAGTAATTCTTCATTGAACTTGTGGAATTACTTTAGAAGTTAACCCCCTCTATTTCTTTGGTGGTTTTGAGTGTATTATTTCCACTGGTGAATTTGAACCTTCATCTCTATGGAAACTCTCATCTCCTTGAAAACCCTCCTGATTTTCGGTATTGGGTTCCTCCTGAAACCCATTCTGTTATAGAAAATGTTCCCATGTTTCATTTTGTTTCCTTAACTCCTCCGTGACAATTAATTTAATGAAGCCATGATGGTATAGACTTCTCTCTAAATTATTAGGGTTTATTTGAATGTGTATTGTTATCTTAGTGAGACTTTTTAATAGGTAAAATGGCATATTAATTGTTTTATTTTCTTTCAAATGAAGGAGGAGCCGAATATGGAATAAGAAGATCATGTTGTACCTGCCTTCACATGTCAAAAATTTCTATATAAAGAAAATGACATCTGTCCAAGGATTTATCAACCATGCATGAGACACTCCCTTGCTCCAGTCAAGGTTTCTACTTGCTCTATTCAAGAACAATGTCCATGCCTTTTATCTCATGCCCTAATTTTTGAACCAGTTTTCACATTTTTGTGGTAACATTGTGAGTGTTGTTAATGATTCCTCATAGACAGACATTGTTATTCCTCCTACCTGAGTGCTTTCACCATCAAATTTTTTTGCAAATGCCTTTGTCACTTTAATTTTGTGCCCCTGAAATTTTTCAAAAAATCACAACCATCTCGTTCTGTGAAAGAGAATTTGAGACTCTGGATATGCCTCCAACATTTCGACCCCTTCTAGCTCATATCTAACAACAAACGCATCACCATCATGCTATACCATATATGTTTAGGAAAAATTCCCAAACATACAGTTTTGACGATGGATTGGTGGTGTTTTAATATGAACTACGGGTAGAAGGTAGGGATTAAATGATACGAGATGGTGGTTGGGAATTGTGGCTATAAGTTTGAGTGAATGACAACATATTTAGTATCATGTTTAACTATGCTTTAATTCAATAGATCATTACACTTACTGACAGGGTCTAATCGAATAAGTGTATCAACAGTGATACACTACAATGGATAAGACTAGTTAATTATGAAATCGATTAGATGCAGGATATTCAAAAAAACATGTGAGGGTGAATGATAAGGTATATGGAATAAGTTGGAATTATTCATAACACAAGATATGAATAATTCTAAGTTGAAGGTTAAAAAGAATATCAATATCAACCTTGAGTTAAAGACAAAGAGCTTATAAAAGTTACCTTTTTTTATAATTTCCCAAATTTTGATAAACAAAATGTATCAATAAATCAAGTACCTCAATATTATACCAAACCTTCAATCCTTGTCATGATTTGTTGAGTGTTGAGGGCTAATGTGATCTTCACTGTAAAAAGGAGATTTTATTGCTAGAATTTACTTTGTTGGAACTTGTATAACTGAAATGTTGTTTCCTGTAACATGTTGGATGGATCCTTGGATGGCTTAAACACAAAAAAAATCTCATGTTGCTACTCGAGAATTGATTATTGCACAATGTGAATATATGATTGAAAATGACTTGAAATTTTGCACATTATTGGAAGTCTAAGATAGTATTATAGGATCTGAGTAGATATTGTTATTACATGAACAAAGTAAATTTTTTATTGGGAAATTTTCTAGACAAAGTCCTATTTTTCAAGCAAAGTTTGTGACTAGCGGCGCCATAAACCTTCTTTTCACAATTAAATTACATATATGGAGAAGACTCATGGTGCTTGATTTGGTACATCTAGATGACCGACTGAGCCAATTTTGATGTAAATTGTGCTCCCTGATTAGTGACTATCTGTAATATCCCTAATAGAGCTATGCTACGATATTAATGTTTTGTTGTCCAATTTATGTGTTTCTGGTTATTGGTTTTTTGTCAAACACTTTGCATTACATTTGTTTTTATTTTATAACTTGGTTGGATAGTTTTCAAAAACATATTGCATGCATTCTACTCATAGATATTTTGACAAACATATAGCATATAACCCAAATACACATGGAATAGAGTAGACATCATGGCATTTTATTATGGGTGGAAACACAACAATACAAAATATCCTATTGTCTGCTATGGCAGTTGCATTAGATTACCAAAACACACAAGCAATATCATAACCTGTAAATGATGTCATTGTCCCTCTACTAGATGAACTTCTTTGTTGCAACACTCTCCAAGAAAGCATCTGCGGCTCCTTCAGTTACACGGCCCTGTACTAGAAGGGATTCGTCCCCCTTACAAAATAATATAGAAGCCTCAATGTCCCCTTTAACCTACCCAGAAATACCTTACGGCCTATCGAACAAGTCACGACCTCCTTTAATTTCCTCCTCTCTAAAACTGATATGATGGTACCCTGATCGAAGATCAATCTTCAAGAAGTACACCGCCCCATGTAACTCATCAATCATGGGTATCGAGTACCATTTCTTTATGGTTTTCTTGTTTAATTCTCTGTAGTTGATGCACATCCTCATCGTGCTATCCTTCTTCTTCACCAGTACCACTACAAAAGAAAGGGGACTAGAACTAGGCCTGATGTGCCCCATCTTCAACAACTCGTGTATGGCCTTCTCTGTTTCATCCTTAAACTTCTTTGGATGGCTATATGGTGTGGTGATCACAAGATTTTTCCCCTCCTCTAACTCAATGACATGCTCAAATCCCTTGTCAGGTGGTATCCATGATGGTAGCGGCCTGAACACTTTGGCATGCTTCCCAAGAAGCTCATGTATGTCCACATGATAGTGTCAGTGATCCAGAGATGGCTTCTGCACAATGATCAAGCACTCTATTATGCAAGCCACATCCCCGTGTCTAAGAATGGCCTCCATGCATTTATTTGATATGATCCTGGGAACTCATGTTGTCATACGTCTCAAAATAAATTGCTGACCATTTTTATCCCTAAACTCCATCCTCATGTTCTGATAGTTCATGTGGATATATCCTAGAAAGTACAACCACTGAACACCTAACACCACATGGGTGTCTTCCAAATCCATGACATAAAAGTCATCGGCTAACATATAGTTGCTCAATGTCACATCCAATCCCCTGATCTTCTGAGTACATGTCATATTATRCCCATCTGCTACTACAATGGTGAATCCCTAGAAGTCCTCTGCAAGGATGTGTCTCCTAGTGATAAGTTTTGCATCAATGAAGTTGTGTGTGGCCCCACCATCAATCAATGTTGTGACTCGTCGCCCCTACAAAATGCCTCTGACTTTGAAGGTGTAATATTTGGGAACTCTTGAAAGTGTGGCAATGGTCACTCTCATGGCACCCTCCTACAATGGCACCTGCTATGTAATCTCAAGGTGTTGTGGCTCACCATTTCTCTATCCATTGTCTTGTAAGTGAGTTGTCTCATCATCATTGTCCTCCTCATCATCAGAAAGAAACTCAATATAATGGACCTTACCTTTTCCCATACATTGGTGACCCAACTCCCAAGGTTCTTTACAACTATAGTAGAGCTTCTTCCTCTTCAAATCTCTCTGAGTCTCCTCATCCATTTGATCTTTCCCTTTCCATGTCCTCTAGGGCGGCTTCGTCACCTGACCCTTCTGTGGAATAAAGAGTTGCATTGGTGCCTTCTTGGATACTATGTAAGCCATGTCATGGGTCCTCGTGATAGTGTCCTATAGTGTGATTGGCCTGAAATCCTTCACCCAACCTCACAAGGGTTCAGCTAAGCCCTCAATGAATAACATTACCAACCTCTACTCATAACTATCAGTCACCATGACCACCATCCTCTGAAACTATGTGATATATGCCTTTGGTGTACCTATATGCCTCAGTTGTGCCAACTCCTTAAAGTGGATATCAGGATCCTTCTTATCAAACTTGTCSATCAATCTCTAGTTGAAATCCACATATGATGTGATGTTGGAGTGCCCTAGTGTCACTAGCCCATGGTACAACCATTCATGAGCTTCTCAATCCAAGTGTAGGGTGTAAAACTTAATTTTCTATGACTCTATTATCGAGTTAAGATGGAATTAAGTGTCCAACTTATGTACCCATGCTTGGGTTGTGTACCTATCAGGTCCATCAAAAGATGAGATAGTCAACTTCCCTACCTTGTGTAGAAGATCAAAGTTTTGTTGGTTATGTGATGTCCTAGGCTTGTTCCTCATCATGAGGTTGTAGTAGTTGTGATAAGACATAGTTGTTTGTATATCCTCCTCTAACACCTGATACTCCCTGAAGTAGATAGTAGATAGTCTTCTCCTCAAGGAATCATGGCAATAATGGCATAGGTATTTTCCTGCTTTCTGTTTGTAGGATAATTTGTGTTGGAATATGGGTATTGATACCCTCTATGTGCGCCCTACCTCCTCTGTGGTTTCCCTTTTCATAGTTCCCATTGTCACCTCCATGGTTTTGATTCACCTGATTATCGATAACAAACAATTTTAGGAGTTGTGTTAATTGGTCCTACCCACTGGCTACTTGTTGCTACCCCTTGGCTATGGTCTCTAGCTGTTGTAAGGTCGTGTCCTCATTATGGTCTCCCATAACTCCTTGTACTTCTACCTCCTCTAATGATTCTAATCCAGGAATGGGTTGTCCTCCATGCCCCCGTATTTTAGGAATCAATGCACTCATATGATGGCAAGATCACCAACTCTGATACCACTATAATATCCCCAATAGAGCTATGCTAGGATATTAATGCTTTTCTATCCAATTTATGTGTTTCTAGTTATGGGTTGTTTGTCAAAAACTTTGCATTACATTTGTTTTCATTTTATAACTTGGGTGGAAAGTTTTCACAAACATATTGCACGCATTCTACTCATAGATATTTTGTCAAACATATAGCATATAACCCAAATACACATGGAATAGAGTAGACATCATGGAATTTTATTATGGGTGGAAACACAACAATACAAAATCTCCTATTGGTTGCTATGGCAGCTTCATTACATTGCCAAAACACACAAGCAATATCATAACATGTAAACTATGTCGGTGTCCCTCTACTAGAGGAACTTCTATGCTGCAACCCTCTCGAAGAAACCCTCCATGACTCCTCCGGCTACACAACCATGTACTAGAAGGGATTCGGCCCCCTTCAAAAAGACTCCAATAGCCTCAACGTCCCCTTTAACCTACCCATAAATCCATTACATCCTGTCAAACAAGTCGCGGCCTCCTCTAATCTCCTCGACCTGCTTTAGGAGCCTTATGGCCTGCTCTGAATCCCCCATAGGCTCTCACAAGTAAGTTGGGAATGAAATCATCACCTCTAAGCGGATTCTCTAAGTGCCACGATCTTCCAATGAGCCCTCACGGGTTCTCTAGATTCCCATGGAACTGTAACAATGATAAATTGATGGTCCAAGATGGCACCAAAAACCTCCTATGTAAATCGATCCACCCTCAAACTGCATACAAATTGAAAATAGTACTCCAATGGAAATCCTGAAAGGATGCCCCTCTTGTCTATCTAGGGTGGATATCTCAACATCAAAACTAAACCAATAGTGGAAGGGTTTTGTCAAAACCCCAACGAAAACCTTGGCTCCAAGAGCACTCCAAATAAGAGATCAAATCATCATGCCAAAGTGAAGTGATACCCCTCCTTTTATTCTTCTTCCATGCCTTCTAAAACTTTCCCCCTTTTTAACCAAATCAAACATGACTCTTATTTCCCCTTTAATATTACTTAAACATTAAAAGTAACTTTTAATGTTTAAGTCATTAATAATTGTATTTTACTTAATGTCACTAAGAAACATAACTCTACCTAGATGAGTGACATTAAATAAATCCCCTTGACTCCCTTTCCTTAACTGACTATAGCCTGCGGAAGTTGTATAGGATACTAAGTCATCCTTCATCACTATCAAGCAGAAGCGGACATCACACTATCTCCCTTGGAACCTCAAAATGAACAAAAATATCCTCGAATAAGAAATCCACTATTTCTTGCTCAGTTTCTTTCGGTAAAGATTTTTCCTCCACCCACTTGGTGACGTAATTTGTGCATAAAAAAATATACCTTTTTTCTTTGACAACAGATTAATCAGTCCCACAAAATCTAGGGACCATTTTTTGAAGTGCCTAATTAGAACTTGTGGTTGTAAAGGCATCTTGTTTGCTGCAACTAGACGTCCCATTCTTTGACAGTTGTCACAACTCCTAACACACTTCTTGGCATCTCTAAAAAGAGTGGGCCAATAGTATCCTAGGTGAAGGACCTTATAGGCAATAAATGACCACTACATGGCCCATCATGGCATGTCTTTAAGATGCCAAACATGTCATCTTCTCGTACACATCTTCGAATCATCAAATATAGTCCCATGTAGAAAAGACCCCCATGAATCCATGAGTATGCAACACTTCTTCTAACAATCCTCTACTTTTCTATAGGTGAAAAATGTTGTGGAAATTTTCCTATAGACAAGTAATTAGCTATATCTGCAAACCAAGGTGAGTTAGTAGATATTACAAATAAACTTTCTTCAGCAAAATTGTCCTCTACAGGAACAACCTCACCTTCATTGTTGATTATGGAAAGGAAATCTGGTACAAAATTTTCCTTTCCCAATCTAATCTAATATGGTAAAGTTGAATTCATGTAACAGTAAGAGTCACCTAGCATTTATTCCATTTGTTATGGTTTTATTCATGAGGTACCTGATAGTAGAGTGGTTAGTATGGACAAAAACTTCATATCATGTAATATAATGCCTAAAGTTTTTAATATCATGAACTACCACAAGGAATTCCTTTTGAGTCACAATGTAGTTCAATTCAGCAGGAGTCAAGTTTTAACTAATGAAGTAAATAGCATAGGTTTTAAGATTTTCCTATTGTCCCAAAACCACTCCCATAGTTGAATCTCATGCATCGGTGGAGATATGAAATGGTAAACTCCAATTTGGTCCTCTTAACACTGGAGCTATAGAAAGTTTTTCCTTGAGTATGTCAAAAGTAATTTTGAACTTAGTATCCCAAAAAAAAATCTACATCTTTTGCAAACAATTTGAATAAAGGAGAAGCTAGTTTGGAAATTTTTTATATAAAGCGCCTGTAATAGCCTATGTGTCCCAAGAAACTTCTCACATCCTTTTGGGTAGTTGGAGGTGGTAACTTAAAAATCGTTTCAATTTTCACCGGGCCAACTTTAACTCCTACAAAATACACATGATGTCCAAGGACAATTCCTTTGGTAAATAACATAAAACATTTTTTATGAGTTAATGCAAGATTGGTTTCCTGACAATAGATTAAAACCTTTTCAACATTATCTAAAGCTTCATAAAAAAAATCTCCATATATAGAAAAATCATCCATATATACCTCTACACAATCATGAATCGGATCATAGAAAATATCTAATACCGCTCTTTGGAATGTAGCGGGTTCATTACACAATAAAAAAGGAAATACCCTATTGTAATACATTCCCCAAGGACATGTAAAGGTGGTTTTATCTTGATCTTCTGGAGCAATTTGAATATGATTGTACCCGCTAAAACCATCAAGGAAATAAAAGTATTTCTTCCCTCAGAATGTATCCAAGACCTTATCAATGAAGGGTAAGGGAAAATGATATTTCAAGGTGGCCTCATTTAATTCTCAATAATCTATGCATACCCACCATAAATTGTTTTTCTCGGGAACAATTACCAAGGATGAAACCCATTGGCTATCTGAAATGGGGTAAATAAAATTTATATTTAGTAATTTATGCAATTCCTCTTTCACAACTTCCTTTAAAGTTAGCTCATTCTCCTTTGAGGTTGTCTAATAGGTTTCACATCTTCTTGAATGTAAATATGATGAATGCAAGAATATGGCTGAATGCCTCTCATATTCGTGTAATCCCATGCAAATACATTAGAATATGTTTTCAAAGTTTGAATTGACTAATTTTGCTATGATTCATCTAATTCAGAATTGATGTTCAAAAAATTTCCACAATGAATTTCAACCCTTTTGTTGGAAGTTTCCTAAATAGTATTTACAAGAATATCAATAATTTTATTACAGGATTCTGTTTTATTACAGGATTCAATATTATTACAAGATTTGGTATTTATAGAAAAGACTAACTGAAATAAAGATAACAAGGTATCTATAGTACAGTTTTCCTAAAAAATGTTGCCCAAAAAGATAATCAAAAGAGGGTTGTGCATAACATGAAGGTTTTCCCCCCAAATACTAAGTAAAATTTGGGTCAGTAATGAAATTATTGAGCAGATTTTCATCAGTATTTTCCTTAAGACTCATAGCATGTTCAATTGTTAAAAGTGGTTGGATCACTTCTTCATCATTGTTGGGGTCATCAAGCCATGGTATATGTTCTATTTCACTAATATATTTTTCAAGTGGATAAATGGTGATTTGTTTAACTTCATTTATGCATGATATAGTCATATTTCCATATCTACAACTAATAAATGCATCTTCTATTGTTAACCATGGTCTACCTAAGATAAAGGGGTGCCCCCCTAGATTAGACTTAGGTTGTAAGAACATAAAGTCCATAGGGTACTACCATGAATCTAAGGATACAACGATATCCTCTAGTACACCCTTAGGTTTGATTTTAGATTTGTCTGTTAATTCCAACATTGTGCTTGTGGGTCGAAGATTACATAGATTTAATTTTTCCATAGTTTCCATTGTCATTACATTTATTACTACACCTAAATCATTCAGAGTATTTGGTATGGAAGAATTTTTTATCGAAATCGTTACTATTGGGTTTCCTGGATCAACATATTTTTCCATAATGACTCTAGTAGACATCAAATTTGCTAACTTTCCAATAACCTGAATGGTTGGTGGATCTTTATTTCTTCTTCATGATTTTTAAGGAATAATTATCGAATTGTTTGTGCATAGATGGGTATACCTTTCATGGCTTGTTATAGGGGAATTTTAATGCACACATTTTTAAGTCATGATAAGAAATCAAACTCAGAAGAAATATTTGGTTTTTCCAAATTCAACCTTTTTGGATAAGGAGGTAATTTGGATGATTGAGCTTGTTCATTTTTAGGAGACAATTGTTTTATTATGCTATCATTATTATTATTTTGAATAGGATTTTCCTCCTCTTCATTTTCTTCTATAATTACAAGAGATTTTTTATTAAGTGCCTTTCTCGATCTTAAATGAATTTCCTGTAATTCAATAGAAGCAATGAGATATGTGGGAAAAGTTTGTAGCGCAGCATTATAAGCAGGTTGAACTAATTTATTATTAGGATTTGCAATTGGTTGGGCAGGTATCTGTGTAGACCATGGAGGGGGTTGATTGGTGGGTAAATGCAACTACCGCAGTTGGGTGATTTTTAGTGGAGGAGCTTGTGGAAGGTATGGTTGCTAGACCCATGGAGGATACTGTAAAGGTTGTTGTCGTTGTTGTGGAAATGTAGGCATGTTTTTATAGGTATGTCCACGCCATTCTTGTTTATTAGGATATTGTTGAGAAAGACAATGTTGATTATAATAATAAGGAAATTAGTATACATGATTATGATCCATACATGTTGATTGAGATTGCCAAGGTATTTATGGTGCTACTTCATAATGTGAATTTTTTGCTTCATGTTCTCCTTGATTTCAGGTAAGGAAGGACATTTTTCTGTTGGATGTGCTCCTGTACAAATGACACAAATTTCAATGTTATTCAAAGGACAATCTCGTGCAGGATGCTTCTTCCTACATCTAGGACAGAAAATTGATAAAATTGCATTATCTTCTTCTTGTTTCCTTTTAATGTTCAATGTATCCAACTTTGAACTAAGATTCCCAAAAATATCAGTCTTAAAATTTTCTAATAAATTTCCTAATTCTTCCTTGGGTACTCCTCCAATTGTTGATTTTGTAACTATAGAAACAACATCTCGTGGTCCCATACCAGATTTTTCTTTGCTTCGAGAATAATTCCTGCACAAATCACAGATTCTTTCAAAGGACAAATGAGATACATCTCCAAGTCCCATTAAATTAAGCAAATCAATAGATTCATATTTAATCCCTCGTAAGAAAATAGTTTTGACAATATCCATATATGATTTGCTATGCTTAGATATTTGAATATTATACAAAAATATTTCTAGATAATCTTGTAAACTCTCATCATCTCTTTGTGACATCTCAAAAATATCCTCTCTTAGATTTTTACCTTTACAATGTGCTTGATACTCTTTGAGAAAAATATTACGCATATCATCCCAATGTGCAATAGTGTGTTCTCCTAAACCCATCAACCATCTTAAAGCATCTCCTTCAAGAGTATAAAGGTATAGTATAAGTTTGTGTGCTTCACTGGAATAATCATAACTATGACATAAATAACGAATTTGAAAAGAAAGGCATCGAGATATCCAATTACCATTCTATGCAAGTTTGTCAAAGCTAAGCATGGAATGTTCTTCATTTTGACCTCAGTGGTTGTATCCACAATAGGAAATCCAAATGTGACTTCCCCTTCTTATGCAATGGATGTTTCATCTTCATTTTCGCGGTCTGACATGTTTATTTTCCAAAAGATTGAATATTTCTCAATCCACTCATTAGATCCTACAAGTGGTTCACTTGGCTCCCCAAGTATTATTCCCTCAGTTGTATGATCAAATGGAAAATTAGCAACTTGTTCAATCAAAATTATTTGTGGTTATCGTGTGTCCAATCCTCCTACTACAAATGTTCCTTTTGATTTTACTTGGATTTTTGGAATTCTTTCTTTCTTTCAGTGTTTCGAGCAGTGGAATTTGCTCTCCCTCTTCCTCTAATGAACCTACCTCTTGTATATATAAGTATATACATATAGTGCTATCATGACAAATATTTGTAGAGACTCACTATAGTGAATGTGCATGTTCTTACCTATCGCCTTACCATCTCTAATCCTTCAAGTCTATACTAAAGAAATCAAATACAATTTTTTCATTTTATATTTATAATAAAATGAAACTAATTTGTAAATAAGGAAACAAAACTATGAATTCCTAAAACTAATTCCTTTTGCACTTCCTCGACAACGATGCCAAAAATGTTAGTTGATTTATATGCCTTGTTAAAGGACTAAATCTTGTGCATTTTAAGTATCAATCCAGGTTCGTAGTCTTGTGAAGTGCAAACATTGTGTGTGCAAAATCAATTCTTCCTTACTTAGAAATCTATTTATTTAATCTATTTTTACTTGTAGGTATATTCAATGTAGTCTTAAAAACAACTAAGGAGTCTACAGAATTAATCTTCACAGAGTCAATGAAATTTGAATTATTAATCACTACAATTCAGATTGGTAGGAATGTGGATTACAGATACTTGGCTCTGCAACAAGTATTGTGTTTCAATTGTTTGGATTAATATTTAGAGGATAAATGATTTTAATGTAGATCAAAATTCTATAGTGAAATAATAAATTTAACAATCTAGCATTAATGGAAACTAACTAAAGGGTGAAGGGAATAAATACATAAAAGCAACTAAGCCAATACAAGTTGATATCCCATGCATTAACTTGTTATTTACTATAGTTTTCACTGTTGAATTTTAGGTTACAGGGTTTATCCAACCTAAAAGGTTGAGTGTTCCTGTAACAGTACCCTACACAACTAATTCAATGACAATTAAGGAAATATATTTCCTGTAGGTTGTGGAAATTACCAATCTACAATCAATCAATTAAATTCACACCAGATAAAAACAACATATTACGATCTATAAAATTGAGTTCATTAACTTAATCAATGAAAGGAAACTTAATAAAAAAGAGTGCAACATATACAGAAGTAGGGGGGAATCCTATCCTATAACATATTACAGAAATAGCCACAGGCCTAAGAAACTATCAATACATTGTATGAAACATAAAGGCTCTTGTATTCAATGTTTGGAAAATAAAACAGCGGGGTGCAGTATTACAATCCTCATTTTCTCTACCTAGTTTTATATTGACAACATTTCAGATCACAAACTAGATCTATCATCAGGAAATCTAGTCCTTTTATTGCCTATCGTTGTTGAAATCTTTCATTTCTTCAATAAATCTGGGTAAATTCCATTATTTTGCTCTGAATCTTCCAATTTACTAATAAAGAAAACCAGAGGTGGTATTACAACACTTTCCTAAGCCAATAATTTAGATCATTTATGTTTTAGGCTAGAGACATATTTCCTCATCTATAAGTAAAATAATAATCTATCGTCCATTAGGTAAATCTGTGGTAGGGGCATAATACATGCATGAAATACAAGTGGTTTCACCTAGTTGGGCACGCTTATTATTTGTGGTACCCTTTCGAGCAGTACTACATCATAAAACACATGTATAAAGAACTTTAGTTTCATGTACCCTAAGGTATATCCAAAGTCCCTTAGGTTACTTGAAACTAACTTTAGATAAATCAATCGATTGTCTTATTGTTATAGTTCTCCGAGAACAACACTTAGGAATATTACTCTCTAGTACCTAGGTAATTGGGTAGTACGACTGAGGGTACATTTGAGCCTCCTTAGTTGGTGCTGAGAAATTGGGTTGAGTACTACTATTGGACCCCACATGCATATCAAGGAGCTATAACACATGCCACTCCCTTGTACTCAAAACCCTTGAAACCCTACACCCTTCTACTACTCCATGAAACTCCTACATAAATGACCATACTGAGAATTTGTGAATTATGTCACTAGAAACCCTACTCCCACCTATCAGTCTATGAAATTCCTAAATAAACTACAATATTGAGAATTTGAGAATTACGTCAGCATAGTAATATTTAGGCAAGAGTATAAAAAAAATTATAGGTCCTATCCACACCCTTATTTGAGACTTATCTCAACATAATCCTTATGCCATGTTGATCATCATGGTACCACTCTCTAGTAAGTCTTTTTGTTGGACCCACTTATCCTACTACCATGCAACTATCTCAATAGAACCATAACACAATATTGATCACCTTAGTACCATTATCAAGTAACTTTTTTCTTGTGAACCCTTATATTCATGGCTACTTGAGGCACAGTGCTAGCTACCAGAGTCTCCTCTTTGGAAACTATGTGTGATGAGTTGCAACACAAAATAGACCACAACGACTTCTTTACCTTGCAAAATATCGATGCCTTCCAAGACAATCTTGCTAACTTGGAGTCAAACCCCTACCAACTGTCCAGACTCATGGTGATGCAAACTCAACCCATGGGTTATTAATGGTAGGACCAACCATCCCAAAAGGAAGGGGTTGAATCATACAATCCTATGGGGCTTCACTCAACTCCACTTTTTCATGATCCTATGATTCAAATGTGGCATAGACTCCCTAAATTTTATCTCAACAAATTTGATAGATCTCACCCCATAGGCTAGGTCACTTGGATGGAAAATTATTTTCCCTACATGGCATCACAGATGAATTAATGAAACTTTGTGTGGCAAGGGCATAATAATTCCCATGGAGGTTATATTACTTGGACACAATTTATCTCTGACCTCTATGAACGCTTTGAAGCAACACTCATTATTTGGGATGATTGACCAAGCTTAAAAAAATCTGGTACAACTAAAGAGTTCATCTCTACTTTTGAGCAACTCACCATCCACATTGAAGTTATGTTTGATATTTTTTCCAAGGAATGCTTTATTAGTGGTATAAAAGAAGAGATTAATGCACAAGTCTTGACAACTCGTCCCACTACTGGGTTGCAAACCTCCCAAAGAGCCCAGGAAGCCCAAAAAGCGGTGAATGCTCAAATTAAAAAGACACCATTTATTCCATGTTCCCATCCCACTATTTCTCCCCCTACCAATCCCTCTCCATCCTCTTCACGCCTTAAGATCTACAAGTTAACACGTGTCAAAATTGCAAAGCCCCAAATTAAAGGTCTTTGCTACAATTGTGATGAGAAATATTTTCTTGAGCATAAATTTAAGGATTAAAAACTCTTTATGGCCATTTTGGAGGAAATTTCAAATGATGAAGTTGGAGCTATACCTACGGAGACTCTTCCTCCACCCATTGAAGACATTCATATATTCTTTGCAGGACGTGGAACCACAAATCTCCTTGCATGTCTCAATCGGTATTTATGCTCCCCAAACACTTAATATGATTGGCTACATCAAACATCACAAAGTCATTATATTAATTGACAATGGTAGAACCCATAATGTCATTCATCAATGTGTATCCCAAGAAACACATTACTACATCCATGTTGTGAACAAATTCCAAATCATGATTGCTAATGGAGGTTCTATGAAATGCAATGGTTGTTGTGAAATGTGCAGCTTCAAATGGGTGATTATTCCTTGAAAACCCACATGTTTGCCATTGAAATAGGTGCTTATGACATTCTCTTGGGTGTAAAATGGTTACGGACATTGGGTCCCATCACCATGGATTTTCGAGAGTTATACATGAGTTTCCAACTGGCGGGGCATCACTACACTTTCAAAGAAATCACAGTCGATTCTCCAGAAATCATTAGCTCCCACCATATGGAAAATCTCCTTAAAAAAGAGTATTCAAGGATTTTGGCTCAATTCCATGTCATTCAAGCCTTTGAGACACCTTCTCAACCCATCCATTCTGACATGCAACTAGTCTTAGTGTTCACCAATATGTCTTTGAACCTCCCCAAGGCCTACCACCCTCCTGAGGTGAGCATGATCATTATATTATACCCATACCAAATATCCTCCCACCCATTTTATGCTTGTATCACCATCCATTTGACCAAAAAATGAAATCAAAAAGATAGTCCATAAGTTGTTAGCTGCTAGTGTCATCCACTCTAGTACTAATTAGTATTCATCGTCGATCATAATGGCCCTCAAGAAATAAGGCACTAAGCATATGTTTCCTAAAATTTTATCTCTCCACAAAATAACAGTTAAGGATAAGTTCCCACTCTCGTCATTGATGACCTTTTGGATGAGTTCAAAGGTGCTCAATTCTTCACCAAACTTGATATTTGCTTAAGCTATCACCAAATTCAAATGAAGGAGACAGACATTCCCAAAACTACTTTTCACACTCATGAAATCCATTACGAATTCTTGGTGATGTCATTTGGCCTTTGCAATGCACCTTCCACCTTCGAGAGTCTCATCAACAAAATATTTCAACCCTTTCTACGTCATTTTGTCCTTGTATTTTTTTATGACATCATGATCTACAGTAAAAATAGGCATGCACATTTCTTCCATGTGGATTGGGATTGCAACTGCTTGTTAATTGTCAACTCTTTCTCAAGAGGTCCAAATGTGCCTTTAGGGTCCCTGAAGTGGAATATTTGGGCCTTATTATTAGTCATGATGGTGTACGTGTAGATCCAAAGAAAATTGAAGTGATGAAGGTTTGATCCCATCCCAAAAATCTTAAAATTTTAAGAGGTTTTATTGGTTTCATTGGTTATTATAGAAAGTTTGTAAGGAAATGTGTTAAGATTGCAATTCTCCTCACAACCTTGCTTAAAAAAATGCTTTCAATTCGAATGACATTGTGACAAGCCTTCTAGGATTTGAAGAATGTTATGTGTACAACCCTAGTACTCGCTTTACCAGACTTGACTAAGACCTTTTTCTTGGAATGTGACACCTCTAGTAAAGGCATCAGAGCAATACTCATGCAATATTGATGGCCATTATCCTTTACTAGAAAACAACTCTGTGAGAGGCACTTGTGAATATTAACTGATGAGAAAGAAATGATGGCTATATTACATGTTGTGGATATTTGGCGTCCATACCTGCTCAGGAAACATTTCCAAATTAAAACATATCATTGCAACCTAAAATACTTCCTGAAGCAAAGGATTTTTTCCCTTGAACAACAAAAATGGGTCACCAAAATGTTGGGATATGACTATGAGATAATTTATAAGAAGGGAGAGCAGAGAGAGTGATAGATTGAGTCTAATGTATAATCAAGAAATACATCAACTAAGGGAGAAACCAATGATCATAGAGCTAATAACACGTAAACTTTATTATATGTTCTTATCCCCTTATTCTACAACCTTACAATAATGGTATCATTGTCTTTATATAGTGATTAAACAAGAGAGAGATAATTATTATTGCTCTAACTACATTTTCTTGATCAGAGAATTGTCCAAATCTCTATATTTCAACCAACACTTATATTAAGTCTAAACTTGGTTTGCGCTAAGGTGTATATATACTTACAACAACTCTTTTCACCTCAAAACCTTTTTCAACCTAAAGAAATGGGAACAATGTTTAAAAATATTTACAAAATACAAAATTGTTGTAGCCTTTTCAAAAAAAATTAAAAATATATAAAATGATATCTCAAAATTGATCTTTTGGTTGTACAAAGGATTAGCTGGAGTCTTTTCAATTATTGGTTTTGGATGAAACAATGGATTGATTGCTTCTTGATTTTCTTCCACTCTTGGCTTTTTTGTAAGGGGAGGTTGCTCGACTTCCATTCCAATTAATGCTCTATCGATAAATTTTGGACAATCCCTATCTATGTTTGGTGTAATGGTGCTTAAATTGTCTTCAAAGTCTATCTAGTCGACCAATGTTTGTTGTGTGACTATTTTATGTTTCTTAGTTGTGTCAATTGCTATATTTTTTTCACTAATAGGTGCATTTTGTACTTGTGCTAATTGTATTATTTTTGTTCCATACTTTGTGTAATTTCTTTGCGAGCCTCGCAAATCCATGTAGGTTAGAGTCCCACCCTAAGTCCCCTAGCCAGTGTAATAGATTATTACTTAATGTATTACTTGCCATCTTTATTATATAAGGCCCCATGAGGTAGTAGAGTGGAAAATCACTAAATGTAAGTGGCATCATTAAAGAAGGTCCACTAGTTAGTGGTTGAGGGCTCATTTATGGAGGTCCACTAGTGGTTAGGGTTTTGGTCAATTAGAAAATTTACATAGTAGTTGAATCTATGTAATCGGTTGTTAAGTGAATATTATTGTATTTGGAGCTTTGCTCATGTTGGAGGTTGCACCTGTTGTTCCAGAGTTTGTACTTAAGGCTTAAAATCACGGTGTCTAGGCATCCGGAAGTGAGTAAGGGATAGAGAAGGAAGAAACGTCAAACTTCGGAAAGGGAAGCTATGGTTGATTTCTAGGTTGTTGTCTAGCTTCCAATTGGTCCTGGATGTTTATGTCCCTTTTGATCGCTGCCCACGAACATTCCAGTTCGACCCGGGTAGTGGTTGTTTTAAGAATAGTATCAAAAAGATTCAAGGCAATATGTCCGGGTTGGATATTAGGTTGTCTTGTCACAGGGACAGTCATAGAGGAACAAAATGATAAGAAAATCTCAAAGAAATTTTAGATGTTGTCTCGATTTGGTCGTATAAAGGAGATTTTATAACTCCGGTAATGAAAACAGGGTGCAAACCAAAGGCCCTTTCCCGTAATTGAGTTATATTTTAATAAATGTGTGTGAGATGTAAGAAAACATTAAGTTGTCTATCATGTAAGGCTCCTATCAAGGGAGAATCTCACTTATAAACAGAAGAAGAAAGAAATAACTCGATGAAGCGTAAAATATGTATAGAAATATAAAATGGTCACTGGTCTTATACCTGCTGATAGTCGATATAGAGGAAAAACGGTAAACAATATAGAAAACTAAAATTCATTCACTATAGTAGAGGTTATACTAAATTATAGCGAAACATTCATCAGATACATATATGAAATGAAATGAAATATGAAATACAAGGAAACAAACTCATAACACAGTCTTGACGAAATCGAGAATCTTTGGATTTGCTTTGTATTAACTCTCGAGGAAGAAAAAATCTCTATTACAATCGACCCAAAAAAGTCCAGCCCTTGTTCTTTCCTTCTATTTTATATTTATACAGATTTATATATGGTGGAATCTCAATCGTTCCAGGATTTTTCAGTTACAATGAGAAGGAGATCAATCGTTTCATTTCTTTATTCTATATCTTTATTTGGTACTAGAAGCCTGCCCTCTCGCATGCTCGGTACAAGTGACACATTTTTCTACCAGCTGAGATATCAACCTTGAAGGTTCTACTTGACAATTGGCCTCAAAAGTGTAACAATATCTGACTAATTGCGGCAACCTTTCTTCCATCTGTCGGTCTAAGGTGTCAATAGCGCACAATTGCACACTTGGTTTAATCATACATTTGTCTATTTGAACTATGTCTGCCATAGTTACTTGTGAGATTTCAGTCGAATCTCTTTCTTCTTTTTCGTTTATATCAAGCAAGAGTTTCGTCATATCCATTTGTCTCAGCGCCTCAACATCACTCTCGCTATCAATTCCTAACAGATTTCCATCTATGGAACCGGAAGCCTCTTCACAGGATTTCCTTACCTTCTTGGCTTGCAATTTTTTTTCTGATATGTTGCGTTCCCATTCTTTCAGCAAAATATTACCTCGGGTCTGTTCCAAAATGGAAAACTCAGAACTATTTGTCGATTCACTGTTTATTATAGCTATTACAGCCTTTTGAAATGTGACCTGAGCTACTCTAGTTTCTCTCTCTCTGACAGATAAGTTTTATGATACTCGATCAATAAGCAGACAATTTTCCCGAATAGTCTCTACCTTTGCAAGTAAACTTCGCTGGGCTGCAGAAACTCTGCTCCGAATCTCCATAGCCTGGGACTGGAATATCCCAATATTTATTATTTGACTTTCGGCGAACTCTAATCTAACCTATAGCTGCTCAATCAAGTCATTTTGTTGGCCCACCTGTATCTGACTGGTCTGAGCCACCAGCTCTGCTTGTTCGAGCTTAGCTTTGAACAGCTCAATTT
>SNQJ01S0013632.1:70742-87655 GCA_010110895.2 Picea sitchensis
ACCCAAGATAAACTTGATCTATCAAGACCGAGCCAAACCCTCAGCAACAAAGGCGTCCCTCTGATGCCAAAAATGTGCTCTGATACCACATGTAAGTTTTAAACCTGCGAAGTAAAGCAATGCATATAGATTCTTAAAGAATACAAAAATTAATCAATGGCTCATACACAAAGTATACAGAGATTTTTACCGAAAACCCTCAGTCGGGAAAACCTTTCTTATTTTCATTATATCGAATTTCACCATTATCCATACAATATATACAATGTTTTTAGGTATTCCGTAGATACCAAAACCCTAATCTCTTAATCCGGGATTAATTTAAAAATCAGCTAAAAATAGCAAAATCCGCTAAAAATAGAAAAAACCGCCAAAAAAAAAAAAAACGGGGCGTTGCACGTAACCAGGGGGGGGCATACCTGCCCCCCCCTGGGACCCCCCTAGGAAAGCGCCCGGTGCACACGGCAGAGCTCTAGGTGAAGGGATCGTCAGACGCATTTGTCGTATCTGACGCACCCACACACACACACATGCAAAGAATATAACACATACCCAACATTGATGAGGCGATTTTTTCGCTTCAGCTGATTTTTCAAAACCCTGACTGAAAAATGGTTTGTTGTAGCATACGCCCCTAATGTCCCGGATATTTCTATCACAAACTCTCCTTTCTTCTTGTATTTCCCATCGGTCAACACCTTGAACTTCTTGGCTGTTGATCCCTCTTCTTGATAGAATTCTCTTTTTACCACATCTTTTCTCTTCTTATCAAAAAAGAACTCATTTGGAGGGAGCTCTTCCATCCTTATAGGTCTCAATTCCTCATTGAAAATCCACCCTGCATCTATGTTCCCTTGAGTTGACTGTAAAGGAGTAATGGAGGCGATGGGATCTCCGATTTGCTTAGCTGACTAGCTTGGAGTGGTAATTGGAGTTTTCTCTTTCGGCGGATCGGGGGTTTTTATTTCCAGTTTTGGATTCCTAGTTTGTTCCTCCCTATCCTGGTGTTCTTCTTGTTTGGGTGCCGAATCTTTTGAGCCTTCGACTTCTTTTCGCTGCACCTCTACTGTTATTATATTTTCACCCCGCAATACTAGGGGAAGACAACTCCGCTGATGTTCTTGAAATTTTAAAACATCGGACCTTTCTTCTGGAACCAGGGCTTGTATCCGAGCCAAAACCTCGGCATAAGATCTCGTGCCTCGAAAAATGTCATCCAAGGGAAAATTTTCATGTTCAAACCTTTTTAGCCCGCAACTGGATAAGTGATTACTTACAACCCTATGTGGATCATGCTTCTTGAATTCAACATGAACCAATTTCAGGTCTTCCAGGGTTGTTGCCTCAGCTTTAGCATGCCCGAAATCTAACAAAGAATATGAATGTAGATGAATAGGAAAAGGTGGCCATACCTTTTTAGAATATCCCTTAAGCTCCTTGCTTATGCCACCAATTACAGTTTGTCTGGCAACCTCACAGCAAGCCAGCCTATCGAGTATGAATAATGGCAAGGAATTCGGAGGAACAGAAGCGCCGAAAATGCTAAGATATGAAAATTCTGCTTCCACATACCAGTCGTTGATACTGCTCAGATTTACCACGATATTGTTTGAGATCCTGGGTGGTGGATGGCCGAAGATAGTGATATGCAGCAGTACCATCACCCAGGTAAAGATTCCATACACAAAATCTGAGGCTTTGTCTTCCTATAGCTTTGAATGGTAGACGTGGATGGGCTCAGCCTCCGATGGAGTCCAACTCCAACTCATCAAGGGAAAAGGTGTCAGAAAACACACGGCGTCCATGATATACGTGGATATAAATAATGAAGCAATATTTCTGCTTTCCCTATGCGCTCGATACTCTGTAACTCGACTGGTCAAACTATCAGACAGTAGTTTAGCCCAGTCGAAGGAACAACCTTCGACGACCTGGTGAAGGCACCCACTGAAGGAAAAAATGTGTGGTGTCCTCTCTCCCATATAATCTGCAGGTCATCATAGCGATATATTTGAATTGTGGTTCCAGAGAAGCTATTGAATATATACCATTACTGTCTGCCCTAAACTTCGCAGGGTGTGAGACCCAGTCTTTGATTAAACTGGACATAGTCTTGTCATATTGCACACATTCCTTCTATTTGAAATTTTCCAAGAATTCGGCATTGTATGTAAGGTCTGACACGGTTGGCAATTTGTACATAGCCTACAACTGTTTGGGTTTGAAAGTCCCGATGGTGACCCTCTGCTCGTTGACGATGGTTCTGGTTGGTATATCCACATGGTCTAATGCCCACTAGACCATATCGTAGTAAGGGAGTAGGCGTGGCCTAGCCGCTACTTTATGCATTCCAGCTTGAACGATGATCTTATATTTGGTGATCAAGTTGTCTTTTTCATTTCCACTGGAATCATCCGAAACATCTACCAATTCGGACTGYAGAACTTCAGTGATAAATGACCAGGTCCTGATAGAGTCAACACTTCGAGGTGAAGTATCAGAAACGTTGTCTGAACCTTGTCTCGAAACCCCAACAGTGACTTTAGACGCTTTTCGTGGAGCCATGACGGGGGATTCTGCTTTAKCTCTCCTGCGATAAAAATATGTATACATACATAAATTAGTTTTCTCGTGAAAAGTCTGCTCTGTGTTGAATAGAAGTGAAATTTGAGACAATAAATAAAATATCTATGTCTTCGACCATTTAAAACTAGGTTGTCCTTAGGAACAGAATGGTCAAATCATTCTTAAAATTAAATTTAGCAATAAAAATCCAATCCTTTCTTGTCGATTCGTCCCATTTTCAATTAATGTCATAAATTTTGACAGTTCGTAATGCAAGTTGGCGCAAGGAAAATTTAAGATTTGCCTCGTAGACTATGCATGAATCGAACACGGGAAATACTGGCTTAGCTTAATTAATCCAGTTTTGTTTACGTTAATTTATCTTTCGGTATTCGCTTCATCGAGAGTTTTCACTCTAACCCTTCCAGCCTCTAAAACCCGAGACTGCGATAATCAATTTTAGTTAATAAAAGCACGACTAGGATTAAGAGTTTTAATTAATCATGTTCTAAAAATATATCGTGACTTCGCGACTCGAGGCTTCGAAGGTAAATCTTTCGGGAGGAGCGCATACCGAGTTGCAAAATCGCGAGACCACGAGGGTGTAATCCATTTAATTAAAAGATAAAACCAGGTTAAGTGCTTAATTAGTTTGTTTTACAATATATCGCGACTTCGTGACTCAGGGCTTCGAAAGTAGAGCTTTTGAGGGAACAACACACCGAGTTGTGAACCCCTGATAGAACTCAACCACGAGCAAAACAAGAGTCTCGCGACTTCGGATATCAGGATTACGACGGTAAGACTTTTGGTGTTAGTAAACGCCAAGACACGAAATCCCGATGATGCTTAACCGCGATTTAGAACATCTTTACTCTCGCTACTAACTGGGTAAAACTTTAAAGTTATTTCGTCGTTTCGTTGTTCGGGACTTGTGAACTATGTGATCTGTAACACTCGACATACGAAATCCCGAGGTAAGAAAGGGGAAAATCATTTGAACGAAAAATAGAACTCGCCTTGAGAATATGATATCCGTCGCTGCTTGCGTGATGGGACTTCTGAAACTTTGGGGGAGATAGAGAAAAAACGAAAACAAGCTTTCGACTTCAAGCATTAAGATAAATAATTTAAACAGGCTAGAAAAAACAAAGGCGGCTCCAACAACACCATTGAAGAGACAAGTGAATATTGCATTTAGTTCTAATTATCAATAAAGGTTTGCTTACTTATGTTATTTTCCAAATCTAGTTATGTTTTTTTCTTTGCACAACTACATTTCCTTTTATCTTGATTTTTTATTTGCTTTTTGTAGCTATATTTCATCTATTTTTCTCTGAATATTATGATATAACTAACAAGGAACACCACAAGTAGTAACAAATCACTTTCCTATGCCAACAAATCACTCTACAATGCCTAGATATATGATATAAAATACAAGAGGCATTGCTATTGCACAAGTTGTAGGTTGGGAAAAGCCCAAACCAACCACCAAATGGCAACAAATTTGAGAACACCTACCCACTGTCACCTTAGGCAGGTATTCTCATCACTTTATAGATGATAAAATCACCTCAAGGGGGGAATCTCGGTGACCCTAGGGGGGAATTAAATGGAAAGTGAGATGTATGAATGGAAACCTCTATAGGGCAAGTTACTAAATGGAATAAGTCTTGAGAATGAGTCTCGGGAGAGGTTTAAGGTTTCCAAGTCCTTGGGTACCTGCTAACAGTGTTTGTACCTGCCTAAGACACAAGAGAAACCAATTATTCACAGTATATGCTAGGTGGACAAGCAAGTTAAGCTTTTTGTCCCTAATTGCAGCAATAAACAAAAATATATATCAACAATGAAATCAAGTAACTAATGCGGATCAAACCACTTAAAGCATCAAAGATTAGTTGAGGTATGAAGCACAAAACATGTAGATGAATTCTCAACATTTTAGCACAACTTTAGTGGTATTTATATGGCTATAAAGATAAGTTTTTGGAGTATATTTATGACAGCCAAGTGGCTGTAGCAGTGATTTTCTACAGGAGAAACTTTTACCTCAAGAAATCAGCCAAAATATTTCCCAACAATAGCCAACATCAAGTAGATTAACAGTAGCAACTTTCCAACTAATTCCAACAGTAAAAGAGTGAGAGATTGAGCTTGAAAAAGAGAGTTTGTTGCAGTCCTAATGGATGTAGCATAAATTTATAACATAAATAAGAAACATTTAGCCAATTGAGACACCCTATGGGCAATAACAAGCCTAGAACATCAAAGAAAGAAAACAATTTGAAGAAGTTGATTCCTTCGTATTTTCACGTATTCCAATGCAACAATTTTATTTCTCCAATGAAAAATGAAAATGATTAGTGCCTTACTATTGGGTTATGGAGTCAAAGAATCTGAATACTAGGCTAAGTCTTTGTGGGTGTATCCTTTTACTCCCCAAGGCAAGCTAGGTCGACTAGTAAATGCTAAGATGGTGTAAGCCCTTTTACTTCTCTTAGCAAAACCTTAAGCAACAATATAACCTTGGATATATGAGCTTGATCCACAAAGAACCTAGGGATGTAAGCCCTTTTAGTCCCTAGGGTTTGTGAAAACAAACAAAGGTGAACTTGGAGGATGTACGTCCTTGTAGTTCTCTAAGCAACCTTGAAATTAATGACCTTTCACAAGCAAATAAATGAATCTTGGGGAGGTTATATGACCTAATAATCCTCCACGGGTTCATCCACTAACAATCATGGAAGAAGCGAGAATTTTAAACAATAAATGCAAAATATCCTTACCAATTCCAAATAGATGCAAGATTCAAACCTTAAGTGACCAACAAAATTCCATCCATAAGCATAAGAAAAAGCCTCCAAGTGCAGCGCACCACTTTTATCCACCAATAGAAAGAGAAAACTATAACAATTGCAAGAGAGAGATGAAATGCTCCAAGAATAGCGAAAATTTCATCTAAGTATCCTTCTCCACAAGGGAGAGCTATGTTGTGAAAATGAAATAGAGTTCATCTCTATTTATACAAAATGTTATGTTTGTCCACATAATTTTAGGGTAAACCACAACATAAGGGTCAACAACCCTAATTGTGCCCCTTTACACAAATAATACTAAACAATTCAACTAAAATTTAAATCTGCACAAGGAAAACCCTAAAACAAGATGATGTTGTCCCTTTAAGAGACGTTTTGACACTTTGAGAAAGTAGTTGGAGAAGAAAATGGAGGTCATTGGGGCTCCTAGAGACTCCTCTTCATGTGATAGGATCAATCCATGTCTCCTACAGTCAAATCATGCCAATTGTCAATGCACAATACCTCCATCACCACAAACCCTAGCCCTAGGTGACGTCAAGCCTCAAGAAGTGACGTTTTTCCCCTCCTAGGCAATGTGTTTGGCATGTGAGGGCTAGGTTATGTCGTCCAAGGTGTCTTCTAGGCCTCCAAAGGCAATTCATCATGATCCAACATGTGGGCCCTTGGAATTTAATTTGTGGGCTTCAAGCCCCATGGAAGCTCAAGTTATTCCTCCAAAATTGTCCACCAACTAAGGTCCTGCAAAACAAATAGGCATGCCCTCCAAGGATCTCAAGTCAAAATATCATGACAAGTGAAAACCACATCTAGTAAACAAGCCACCGAAACATGTGCATCAAAACTACCTTATCAAATCAAACAAATGCTCCAAGACCCTATACAATTGACCAAGTTTAGGTATGGGAGAGGTGTCATAAAATTCCTATTGGGTAGACCAAAACCCTCAAGTAGGGGATGCTTCCAAGGATTCCCTTTCAAGGTCATGTAGTGGGTGATGATGTGGATAGGGGGTAGACTTCATAGGTCAATGAGTTTCATGACATACAAGGGCTCATATTGTCTCATTTATAGGTGCCTTTGTAGGGGGTGTGTTGCATCTTCTTCCTCAATGCAACTTTTTTCCAAGCCCATTTATTGCCATTTTTTAATTAATCAATAATCCAAACACATGTGCACTCCCAATAGTGAATTGATTAGCTTGGGGGGCAGTAACACAGTGTCACTTGAACAAAGAGATCCACAAAGTGTCATAGGGGTAACCATGTAAAGCGGTGTAACACACTTGTGTTGGTCTTATGTTCAAATGAGATATTTATTGTGTTTGATATTATGTAGGTCTTCAATTATTTCAAGAGGAGCAGTTCATCGTTCTCAAGACCTGACTGGTCGAGCATCTAGAAGGTTTATATTTTAGGCTCTTATATTTTTCCAGTAACCATCCCCCTGGGCCTTCAAACCCTTCTTCCCATGAAATGAGGTACATGCCCTTCTTGGGTCACTAGAGTCAAGGGGCATAGAAGAGGGTAATATGATGGGAGTGTAATGAGTGAAAAGTGGTAAGTATGGTTGGGAATGGGACGATGATCTCTCAAGGGACCCCCAGTTGTAACCCTTCCACAAAAGTTGGCCACTTACTAGGAAATATATGACACTCAACAAGGTGAAACAGGGTAAAAATCATAATGTCCAAGCATGCATTCTATAATCAAAAGTAGCTCAAATACAACATGTTTAAATGCCTCAAATATTAGGGTGATTACCTGCCACAATACATGACTTGTACCACATGGTGAAAGACCCATCTGGCTTCCATAAGTTAGTTGGTGTGGTGGATACATTGACAATGGATCCAAAATGTGGTGATAGAGCGGGMTTCCATACATGCAAGTGTGTAACAACCTGTTTCCCCCAGCTTGTAAATATAACTATAATGGCTAAGAGACTATGAAAAAATCCATATGTGTGAATGTTGATTTGATGGACCTTTGTATGAAAGGTAAATGAATGTAAAYCTTGTTATTTACTAGAAAATGGATAGGAATTCCATGACTGTTGGAAGGGGGGTGTAGTTGGAAAGACCACGAATGATATACAAAGAGATGGTGAAGGGGACTAGGAATGGTTGTGTTAACCTTCACCAGACCAGTACTTACTGGATTTAATTGCTCATGACCAGAATAGTCCTCTGACCCATAAATGAATTATAGTCAGGCTGGTAGTTGGGAAGACCTCCTCAAGAGTTAATGAGGGGATGGGGCATAACACCCATCTGTAAGGCTTCCAGACTTGACCGTGGGCTGGGGATTCGAGCCACATGCAACCTTGTTGAAAGAGGTGAGAAAGGGAGGTGTCGTGGGCAGAAGGAGGCTTGTGAAGAGTGTAGAGACGAGAGGTGAATCTATCGGGTTCAAAGAAGAACTGGAAATAAGTGTTCTGGTCATAGGAACTGGTGGAGAAGGTTATGATACAATCTTATAAATGAGGTCGCTCCTCCTTGCTTGGTATCATGTAAACCATTGCCAAGGTCCTGCGGGAGGAGGAGACTAACCTTCGTCTCTACTAGGGTTGATCCAGAAGAAAAGATTTTGTTGCGGAGCATCGTGGTCTAGCTCGGGGGTGGCTAGTGGTAAATCCGTTTGAGGTGACTGAGCCTATGGTTAGGTGGAAACGGGCACCCCTTCCAGCAGTCACTTCACATTGTCTGGTTTTGATAAGTATTTTCCCTGCTTTATTTTTTGAACTGGAATGATGGATGAATACTTGAAATTATACATATGTGCATTTATAAATGTATTCTGTGTGAAATGGATATGTTATGTGTATTCTCTCATCTCCTTGTGAACTCATACTTCCAACTGATAGACTGTATGCCCAGCTTAACTCCGGAGGCTTCTTCGGGCATAAGTTGTTAATATGGTTGAGATAGGAGATATCTTGTCGACCCGAAACCATTTGTCCAAAGAGGATACCTCTTCCAGACCCCTTTGTCGTGCAACCAGAATTCCAAACCTAAGTCCTTAACCCTTTGATGGTAATGCTCAGGAGGGGTAGCGAAGTTGAAGCCTTGAAAAGAGGAAGTCTCTTCGTTTAGAAGATGAGCAGAAGAGATTTGTTTGAAATTACCTATATGACCGATACCCAGGAACCTTGGGCTAAGCCTAAGGAAGCCATGTTCCCTTGGCTTCATAGCTCCGGAAGTCTGGGACTTTGGAGTAAGACCGACCTTACTAGCCTTACGCGAACAAAAGGTGACCGGGAGACTCAATCTCCTGTAATATTGACCAGTGTTAAGAAATTCCCCATGTGGTTGGGTGAACCTATCTCACCAATTAAACCGAGGGCCGAAACCCTGAAGGTCAAAGCCACAAAGGACCCAACACCATAGATCGTGGGATCCTTCGGATCCTTTCCCAACCGTCAATATATCGGGAATGTGTGGTACTAGTCCCTCTAATTCGGAGAATGGACGCTTCTGAAGGTCAGAGGAGTTTGCATCGCAACACTCCCGAACATCGAAACCCCGAGGTAACCAGGGTTGTAGATCTATAGGTCTACGTGACTGGATCTCAACCATGAGATCTGAGGAATGTAGAAGACTGCCAGCCCAAGGTGACGAGGTACAGTGACGTCATCCCTGGTGACGTGATCCAATATTAACAAGCCACATGCCACCTGGTTTCATGCGCATCACCTACCCCATAGGACCCTTGGATCGTGACCTGCATCACTTCGGGTGAGTTTAACACCCTATTTCCCCCAGTTTGTAAATATAACTATATTCACCAAGGAACTATGGCAAACTTAAAGGTGTGAATGTTTGATTTGATGGACCTTTGTATAAAATGTATATGAATGTAAATTTTGTTATTTTAATAGAAAATGGATACGCGTTGCCTGACTGTTGGAAAGGGGATGTGCTAAGAGAGACCATGAATGCTATGAAAAGGTGGCAGAGGGGACTAGGAATGGTTGCGTTAACCTCCACTAAACCAGTACTATGCTGGATTTAATTGCTCATGGTCAAAACAACCCTCTGACCTAGGACTGAATTACAGTTAGGATGGTAGGTGGGAAGACCTCCTCAAGAGTTAATGAGGGGATGGGGCAAACCGACCATCTGTAAGGATTCCAGACCTGACCACGGACTGGGAATTTGGGCCACATGCAATCTTGTTGGGAAATGCAAGAAAGGAAAGCGTGGGGGACAGAGAGGAAAAATATGCGAAGAGTGTAGAGACAAGCGTAGGAGGTCTGGGACTCGAGGAAGAATTGTGAAAAAGAGTGTGTTCTGATCGCGGGAAATAGAGACTGAGACGGGATAAGGAGATTAACCTTTGTCCCTATCTATTTATGGGTCGAAAGAAGATATCCAATCAAAATGCATCGTGGTATAGATCGGGGGTGGCTAGTGGTAAATCCATTAGGAGTGACTGAGCCTATGGTTGGGTGGAAACGGGCACCGTTTCCAGCAGTCGCTTCACGTTGTCTGGTTCTAATAAGTGTTTCTATAATTTATGTGTTAAATTAGGAATTAATAGTTGCATGCATTTATTTACTTATCTGTAAACGGTTCTACACTAAAAAGGTTAAATTTTGTATATACGTTGTTTTCCTTGAGGACTTGTGCTTCTGTTTTCCCCGTGTGCCCTAGTTTAGCTCTCGAAGGTGTTTTCCCAAGGGAGCTACCTCACAGCTCTAAAATTGGAGCAAGCCTCTTGGCATTGCTACCGTCATGGTAACCTCATGAGTTTACGCCGCCTAGTATCGAAACTTAAGGTGTTGAGAACTAGGAAGGTTTTTCCTTCAAACCAATAGTCTTAAAGACCTTGAATTCGCACCCACAACCTTAGTCAAAACATGGCTAAAGAGTAGATCTCATAGCCCGAGAGTCATCTAAAGGTCCATGTGACCTAGGTATAAGAACCTTGCACTAAAATGAGTTAGCTCATGAAGGCTTCAGAGCTTCGGGAGTTTGAAGCTCTAAGATGTCAAACTTCACGATAGTCACAGTTACCCAAACTACTGAAGTAACAAGAGGCGTAGATGAATTAAGAACCTGACAGTGGAGATGGATGTGAGTCGTTCATCGGGAGGAGAAGTTATCCCAGTCATTAGATCAACTTAGAGACCCATTGGAGCTAACGAATCAAACACCGGTCGCTCGATTAGATCGATGGTTGGGAATCATTGCAGAGTGTGAAGGTGAAATTAGTGGACATGCTAGTTCGCGGCCCGTAATTCACCAACGTCGTTGATCTCGTCGGGGTGGAATATCAACGACCCCGATTAGACTGAGTTGGACGAGTACTTTTTATATTGCGGAGGCTAAGATCTATGATAAAGAGTGTACACGTTGGGGCCTCGCAATCACTGTGAACCGTCAATCGGCAAGAAAATCGGTATTGACCGGATCATGACCGTCAAACCTAGAAAATTTGTTAGGTGGATGGTCGCGAGTTCCTTTGTAAATCCATAGAGTAATGGATTCTATCTATACTTTCGATCTGAGAGAAAGGACATGTGTCGACAGATTTTCGACTTCGGGTGTAAGCTCTCCGGGAGAAAGGGAGTGTGGAGAAGTTGAAACTCTCGAAGCCCGAAGAGCCGAAGTGATTTGCAGTCGTCGATCTATGGGAGACATGCGTCGATGGATCGTCAACTTAGGGTGTAAGCACTCCGAGAGAAAGCGAGTGTGGAGAGGTTGACACTCCCGAAGATTGAAGAGTCTAAGCAGATCTGAGTCATCCAATCCAAAGGGATAGGTGTCGTTACATCCTACACTTCGGAGGAAAGTCACTCCCAGAAGAAAGGGGATGTGTTGAACAAGAACTCTCGAAGTCTAGAGAGTCGGATTTCATCTGAGTTGTCTGTCAGCGAAGGACATGTGTCAACAGATCTTCCATTTTAGAAAATAGCCACTATAGAGGAAAGTGGGGTCACGAGAGTTGAGAACTCCCGAAGAGACATGCATCGACAAATCATTGAATTCAAGTGAAATCACTCAGGGAGAAAAGGTGGTGTGAGCATTTGGGACTCCCGAACGCTGAAGTCCCAAAGTGGATCCGAGCTGTTGTTTTAGATGGACGTGTGGCACCTGATCTGGTACTTCAGGTATGAAGCACTTTGAAGGAAAAAGAGTTGGAGTGTTCGAAACTCCCGAATGTCGAAGTCTCGAAGAAGATCATAATCGTTGATCACAAGGGATCTATCGCACTCTATCTATAACTCTAGGTACAGAGTACTTCGGAGGAAAAAGGTGTAGGAACATTTGAAACTCCTGAGCGTCAAATTCCTGAAGTAAATCAGGGTCATCAAAATCTCTGAGAACGAACGATGTCAGATCGTGAATTTCAAAGGTTTGCCACTCCGGAGGATTCGCGTGGTGGTCGTCTTGGTGTATGTTGTCTTGGTGTCCGGTCATAGCTCACGATCATATGTAAGTATATGGGGATGAAAGAACCCAAAGATCTTGGGAGGGGATATCTGTCTGCTCTGATCTCATTTCGGAGCATGGAGATCGTGGTTGGAAATATCTGTAAGAGCAAAATGGAATAGAGACCCCGAATGGGGGTTTTGATTCTCCTAACAAGAGAAAAAATACGAGTCTCCACCATGGGTGTGTTACAAATTGGTATCAGATCATGGTTACAACACTTGGCCTGATTGGGCTCATGGATGAGTCACTTAAAAACCATTTTTTAAAGAACTCTTAAGGGTGACACATTATATTACTACTTTTGTAAAGAGTCTGGTTAAAAATTTTACTGAGGGAAAGAATAAAACTTTCTATTGTGTGTGTGTACTTAAGAAATTTGAATTGTATGTTGTTCATAAACTAATAGATTGTTGGCTAACAGTAAGCGTTTTGTCAACACTCCAGCAGTCAGTGAATCACGGGAAAATTTCAAGTCTAAAGGATGGTGATGTGCTATGAAATGGGGGATGGATCAGACAATAGAGACGATGATTCTAACGAGAGGAGGGCGGTGGAGACCCCTCCGAATCTAGTTGAAATTGTAAGAAGCCTTATGGATGACAAGGAGAGATTAATAAAGGAGCAAGATAAACAAACAGAAATCAATGCAGTATTGTTGCAAAGCTTATCCAATATACAAAGGTAGCTACAGCATGGACCTGCAACCAACCATGTGGACCAATGACATACCGAGAGAAGTCAAAATCCACCTGAAATACGAAAATGTGGTCCCATAAGTGGCCACACAGGGAGAAGTACCTCGAGGAAGGCCCAACCTGGAGGCAGGGAACACTCATCGAGAGAGTCCTCTAGAAAGGGGATGGACAACTCCGAGGGATAATCTAGTAGTAAAACTAGCTCACATTCTCAGAAGAAAGGAAAGATACATTGACTTCTCGATAGAACTTGCACCAGGAGTGGTGCCAGTGTCTAGGACACCCTATAGAATGAGTACACCCGATCTAGTCGAGCTCAAGCTAGAGCTAAAGGAAATGATGGACAAAGGATACAACCGGCCCAGTGTGTCTCCATGGGGAGCACCAGCCCTATTTGTGAAAAAGAAAGATGGCACGCTCCGACTGTGCATATATTATAGACAACTTAATAGGGCAACCATAAAGAAAAAGTACCCCTTACCAAGAATCAATAAATGTTCGACCAATTAGGGGGTGCTTCCATTTTCTCAAAAATTGACTTGAGTTCTGGATACCATCAAGTTCGAATCAAGGATGAAGACATCTACAAAACAGCCTTCAGGACAAGGTATGGTCACTATGAATTTGTGGTGGTGCCATTTGGACTAACAAATGCCCCCACCACTTTTATGTGCTTGATGAACAATGTATTCAACAAATTCCTAGACATATTTGTATATGTTTTCATTGATGATATATTAATCTACTCCAAGAATAAATAAGAGCATGAAGAAAATCTTAGACTTGTACTAAGAGAACATCAACTCTACGCTAAGATTAGCAAGTTTGACTTTTTCCAGAAGCAAGTGCATTACTTGGGCCATGTCATTTCTAAAGAAGGGGTAGCAGTAGACCCTAACAAGATCATATCTATTATGGAATGGCCTACCCCAAAGGATGTATTTGATATCAAATCCTTTATGGGCTTAGCGAGATATTATAGAAGGTTCATAAAGGGATTTTCCAAGATTGGTTGTCCAATCACTGCCCTCCAGAAAAAGGGGGTTAAATTCACTTGGACATCAGAATGTGAAGAAAGATTTCAAGAACTGAAATACCTTCTAACCAATGCACCCATGTTGAAGATTGCAGACCCTGATAATGACTTCCTCATGTGTACAGATGGCTGCAAGGAAGGACTTGGAGGAGTCCTTATGCAAGAGGAATGTATAATTTTCTACACATCTAGGAAATTGAATGAGCATGAAATCAATTATGTGACCCGTGATCTAGAGTTGTCCGCCATAGTGCATGCTTTAAAAATGTGGAGGCATTACCTCTTGGGTAGGATATTTGTACTTATGATAGACCATTGTGAGTTGAGGCACCTGTTTGATCAACCAAAACTCAATGCTAGAAAATCTAGGTGGATGGCTCTCCTTAGTGAGTTTGACTTTGAAATCAAACACATAAAAGGAAAGGAAAATAGGGTCTTAGATGCCCTTAGCAGAAGTATGAAAATGATTCACTTGGAAGCAGTAAGCACCTATGAAAAAAATATCAGAGAAAGGATCATGAATGCACAAGAAACAGATGCATTCTTCAAGACCGTGACCTCATACCTAAGGCAAGAGCCTACATGGCTAAAGTATGAAGTCTATCAGATGCTCAATGAAGGCCTACTAACCTATAGAAACAAATTGTATATTCCAAGATGTGACGACTTGAAGAAGTTCCTAATGGATGAACTACACAAGAGACCATATACTGGTCAACCAGGATATCAGAAAATGATCATGGCCACTAGGAAACATTTCTATTGGCCTGGAATGAAAAAAGACATAACCGACTATCTAGTTAAGTGCTTAGAATGCCAACAAGTTAAGGCAGAACACCGGCACCCAACAGGGTTTTTACAGACCCTACCAATTCCAAAATGCAAATGGGAAACCATTTCCATGGATTTCATCACTGGATTACCAAGATCGACTAAGCATAATGATGCCATCATGGTAGTGGTGGAAAAATTGAGTAAGTCTGCTCACTTCGTTCCTGTCAAGTCGACTTGCAAGGCAATAGATATTTCCAACATTTTCATGAAGGAGATATTCAGATTGCATGGCATGCCTAGAGAGATTATATCCAACAGAGACACAAAATTCACTTCAAGCTTTTAGAATTCCTTGATGGTTGGTCTTGAGACTAAATTGTTTTTTAGCACAGCCTATCACCCCCAAACTCATGGACAGACAGAAAGAGTAAACCAAATATTAGAAGACATGTTAAGGATGCATGTAATGCATCAACCTAAGAAATGGGAAGACTACCTACCATTGGTAGAATTTGCCTACAACAACAGTTATCAAGAGTCCCTAAATATGAGTCCTTTTGGAGCCCGCTATGGTAGAAAGTGCAAAATTCCCATTAGTTGGAGTAAACCAATGGATAGAATTTCAATCAGACCAGACATGCTGAAAGAAATGAAGCAACAAGTGATTCAGATAAAGCGAAATCTAAAAAAATTCTCAGGATAGACAGATGAGCTACGCTGACCGAAAGAGAACCCCTAGATAGTTCAAGACAGGAGACCATGCCTATCTCAGAGTTAGACCCAGGAATATTTCCCTGAGAATGTGAGCTTGTGCCAAGATGTCACCTCGGTATTGTGGACCCTTTGAAGTCTTAGATATAGTGGGACCTATAGCCTATAGGCTAGCATTTCATTATTGAAGAAATATGTACATGACTCTAATCATATAATTGACTAGTCTGTAAACCAGGTGGARCCAGTGGGAGAATTTCTACCAGAACCTCAAAGCATACTAGACATGAAGGAAACCTCACTCAGGAACTGAACCATTGCACATGTCAAGGTGCAGTGGAAACACTTTGGCCCAGATGAGGCTACATGGGAAATCGAGGATGCCATCAGACAAGCATCTCAGATTTTGTTTACTCTTATACATACATATTATGTTGATAGATAGAACATCGAGGATAATGTTCCTTTAAGGGCGAAGGAATTGTAACACCCTGTTTCCCCCAGTTTGTAAATATAACTATATTGGCCAATCAACTATGGAAAACTCAAAGATGTGAATGTTTGATTTGATGGACCTTTGTATAAAAGGTCGATGAATGTAATTATGTTATTTTAATAGAAAATGTATATGTGTTGCATGACTGTTGGAAAGGGGATGTGCTAAGAGAGACCACGAATGTTATGAAAAGGTGGTGGAGGGGACCAGGAATGGTTATGTTAACCTCTATCGAACCAGTACTATGCTGGATTTAATTTCTTAGGATCAAAACAACCCTCTGACCCAGGAATGAATTACGGTCAGGCTGGTAGGTGGGAAGACCTCCTCAAGAGTTAATGAGGGGATGGGGCAGACTGCCCATCTGTAAGACTTCCAGACCTAACCACGGACTGGGAATTAGGGCCACACGCAATCTTGCTGGGAAATGCAAGAAAGGAAAGTGTGGGAGACAGAGAGGAAAAATCTGCGAAGAGTGCAAGGACGAGCATAGGATCTCTGGGACTCGAGGAAGAATTGTGAAAAAGAGTGTGTTTTGATCGCGGGAAATAGAGACTGAGACAGGAGAAGGAGAGTAACCTTCATCTCTATTTATTTCTACGCCAGAAGAAGATATCCAATCAAAAATCATCGTGATCTAGCTCGGGGGTGGCTAGTGGTAAATCCGTTAGGAGTGATTGAGCCTATGGTTGGGTGGAAACAGACACCCTTTCAAGCAGTCGCTTCACATTGTCTAGTTTTGATAAATGTTTTTATACTTTATGCGTTAAATTGGGAATTAATAGTTTCATGCGTGTATTTACTTATCTGTAGATGGTTCTACACTGAAAAGGTTAAATTTTGTCTATACGTTGTTTTCCTTGAGGACTTGTGCTTCTAGTTTTCTCATGTGCCCCATTTTAGCTCTCTAAGGTGTTTTCCCCAGAGAGCTACCTCACATCTCCGAAATCGAAGCAAGCCTCTTGGCACTGCTACCGTCACGGTAACCTCAGGAGCTTACGTCGCCCAGTATCGAAACATCGAAACTTAAGGTTGCGATATAGGAAGGTGTTTCCTTCAAACCAGTAGTCAGAAAAATCTTGAATTCGCACCCATGACCTTAGTCAAAACCCGGCTAAAGAGTAGAGCTCATAGCCCAAGAGTCATCTAAAGCTCCATGTGACCTGGGTCTAGGAACCCTACGCTAAAATGAGTTAGCTCATGAAGGCTTCAGATCTTAGAGAGTTTGAAGCTTGAAGATGTCAAACTTCACGATAGTCACAGTTACCCGAACGAGAGTCGTAGATGACAGGTACCAGAGGATCGGTGCACATGGGGAGATGATTAGCTCGGACCTCCATGGGGCTGAAGAGCCCATCAGGTGGTTGCTGGGATG
>SNQJ01S0013632.1:87665-97896 GCA_010110895.2 Picea sitchensis
TAACCCAAGGCACTAGTCTAGAAGTAATCTTGAGCTTGTTTATGTTTCAAATCTCTTTCAAAACACTTTTAGATTGAAACCCTAACTAACCTAGCGTCTAACCCTAGCAACTTGAACTAACCCTAATAAGAGGACGTCTTGCTGATTTTGAAGTTGTGTTTGGATAGAAGAGTGCGGCCTGGTCATCTTATGATAGCCATAGAGGTTTCACAAGTTTTCATTGGTTGATTTGTCAAAAACGTCCACTTCTTGGCTAGCTAACCCTAAACTGCATGTAGCAGCATTATAGGTGACGTCACACATTTTAAATCTTTTGTTTGGCCTGCAACGTTGTGACATTTGTCATCTCATTTGATAGATTTTGAGCCATCGATTACATTTGAAAACTTGTTTGATAAAATGTTGAGCTCTTTGTCTTTCAAAACAACTAAATACTAGGGCTGACGTCACATCTATAGCAGCAACAATATAGGTGACGCAACAACATCATTTATATGAGCTGATTTGAGATATTTATTGCATTGTGATATAATATAAAGATTTAATTTTGCACATTGAATGCTCTTATCTCTTGGTGTCCTTATTGAAGAAGTAAAATAATCTATTTATATTTGTTTAATAATCATTGACTTCGTCAATAATTATATCTAATCATTGCTCGTATGTATATTGGAGGATAGTCATTTATATTATGAAGTACTAACCCACTGTAAGCACATTTCTAGCTTTGTTTGTTTTGTCTCGCAAGCAGGTGCCTCATCAGTGGAATATCTCCTTTGACTATCTCATCCTGGGCTGTAATCTGTGAAAGGGATCCTTTAACTTGGTCAATTACCCCTTTAGCCCTTCAGAAACCCAGATTACATAGGGATGTCTCCCTTAGACTAGCCATCCTAAATAGAAAGAGCCCCCCATCGAGGTGACAGTGGGTGGGGAAGCTCCTGTTACGCCGGTTTTAAGCCTTGACTCAAGCTACTTAAACCCTTCCTACAAACCGTGCGATAACACACCCAATAGAGGAAACTGCAAGCATAAAGGATGGTGATGCGCCATGAAGTGGGGGATGGCTCCCACAATAGAGACAAAGAATCTGACGAGAGGAGGGCGGTAGAGACTCCTCCGGATCTGGCTGAGACTGTAAGGATCCTCATGGTCAAATTACAGAGCTGGAAGGCCGACAACGAGAGATTGATAAAAGAGTAAGAGAAGGAAACAAAAATTAATGCAATCTTGCTTCAGAGTTTATCCGACATATAAAGACAGTTGTAGCATGGACCTACCACCAGTCATGTGGACCGACGACAAACGAAGAGGAGTCGAAGTCCACCTGAGATACGAAAATGTGGTCCCATAAGTGGCCACACTGGGACGATTACCTCAAGGAAGGTCCAACCTGCAAACATGGGACACTCATCGGTAGAATCCTCGAAAAAGGAAACTGGTGACTCAGAGCGATCTTCTAGTGGTAAAACTAGCTCACATTCTCAAAGGAAAAGGAAGATATGAAAGCATTCCAAAAGTCATGACCTCGAAGAGTTCAAGAAATATAAACCACCCTCTTTCGATAGTGATATTAAGAAAGGGGAAGAGACAGAAGCTTGGTTGCTTGGAATAAATAAGTACTTCAAAGTCCATGATTTCTCTGAAAACTTGAAGGCTCGAACAACCACCTTCAACCTGAATGGAAAGGATTCCATTTGGTGGGAAGACCTTAAGAATGTGAAAGGAATCCATGAAGAGGACATATCTTGGAAACGGTTTGAGAAGCACTTCAAGAAGAAGTATCTGTCCGAAAAATATTTCGATGAGAAGACTAAAGAGTTCTATGAACTTAATTTGGGACAACTCACCATAGAGGAATATGTCAGTAAATTCCTTGAGTTGTTGAGGTATGTACCCTACATAAAAGAGGAAAAGGTAAAAGTGCAACGATTTATTTGTGGGTTACTTCAGACCTACTAGAACAGGATTGAGTTTGATAAGCCAAAGACCTTAGAAGACATTATCCGGAAGGCAAGGTATTGTTATGAACAGTTTGGGCATCAAACAAAACCTCGTGAGGATGGAAAGAAGAATAATAATTCAGGGTTCAAGAAGAAAGGCTTTAAATCCCAAAGACTTAAGAACTATACGAAGGATTCAAGGATGAGCCATCCTAACCAAAGTGTGCACCAGCAGAATTTCCCCTCCCAGAGTGGAAAGAAACCTTTTGGATCAACCCCAGGAAAGACCGATAACCCAAAGAAGGAACCCTTGAAATGTTGGGGTTGTGGAGAATAACATCTACTGAGGGACTGTCTACACAGACAACAGAATAGTAGGTGAGTTTACAACATCCAAGAAGCTACCACCGTCAATGATGTGGCTAGGAGCATGTCGCGGATTTATGCAGTCGTGGATAATAAACAATCCAACCACCAAGCTTCAGTGGTGGAGATGGAAGGTATGATCGCCAACCATCTAGTTTCTATTTTAATTGACTCGGGTTCTAATTTGAGTTATGTGGCCCCTCATATTGTTGATAACTGTAAATCATAGCCACATAGACATGCTAAGCCATGGTTGGTACAACTATCCACTGGCACCAAAAGAAAAGTAGCAGAGGTCATACCAGTTTGCCAATTCATTTTGGATGGATTGCCCACCCAAGCTACCCTTAACATACTTCCCCAAGGATCTTATGACCTATTGATTGGTATGGACTGGCTAGCTACATATAAAACTAAGTTAGATTGTTACCATAAAACCTTAGAATGTATAAATGGAGAAGGCCTAAAGATAACCCTTCGAGGAATTCAGAAGCATGTCTCAGTGAGACGAATATTAGCCCTTCAATTGAAGAAGTATTGCAAAAAGGGTTGTCCTCTATATGCAATACATGTGTTCGAGACTTGATCCGGATTATTTTCGGCACGAAATGAGAGTGAAGATATAATAAAACAATGTACAGAGATATCCCAAAGATCTAATAATATAACAAAAATGTAATACGCAACACAGAGATATAGTAATACACAATTTTCTATTAATGATCGAAAATGTACAAAGACTGTAAAAATACAGAGTGAAAGATTCGCTAGAATGGTGGCAGCTTATCTCTAAGAAGAGATGTGTCCGCTACTTGCATTCGCAACAAGATGATTTTACAATGAGGCTCCAAAGGCATTTTTATCATAAAGAAAATCCAAAACCCTAACCCCGGAAGATGAAAAGCCAATAGTTTTGTGGACCCCGTTTTGGGTAGTTTGGTGTATCAATATCTCGAGGGGGTAACTTTGGCATACAATCTTTATTTGGGGCGCATGATAGCCTATTGGAAAGGTATCGTAGAGGAGATTCACTTAGGGGGATCAATACTGCCTTCGACTACTATTGAGAAGCTTGTTCCCGAAAAACCTTCATTTAGGCCCTCAAAATGGCCTCGGAAGTTAAACCTGCTAAAAATAGTAAATTGCCAAAATTGTCAGAAAACTGTTTTGAGGGAGTTGGAAAAGGTGGGTGGCCACAAATATCCAACTGGATCAAACCTCCCTCCTTAGGAAGTAATGGTCTCCATTGTATTGAGTGTGTGGGGGAGAGGGAAAAGCAATTGATGAATCTATATCTTGATTAGTTGCTTGCCTTGTTGGAGAAGTTGTGTTTTTTAGCTTGTTGAAGGTTGTCACGAACATGTGGCTGGAAGGGTTGGACCTTTTTAACCAGTCTGGCTACATGAGATGCCTGTGTGCAGAAGGAATCTTTACACTTTGTTGCAATCTTGTTGATCTGCTTCTGTTGGATATAAGGTGCTTGGGCCGAGGCTGTAGTGGTTGCAGTATCCTTCTGTTAACCTTTTGAACAGATTGTGAAGAAACTGAAATTTGTAGTATGAGATATTACCTTGCGGCACTGTTTAGGTGGAACAGTAGTTAGAACTACCTCTGGTATTATGTATAGATGACCCCCCAGAGAAAAAATGATACTTCGGGGTCAAGACTCATAAACAACATGGTGCTTTCACATATATGGTTGGCCCAAGAGAACATCACAGACATCCAGTGGGGAAACATCACATAATACCTCATCCTTGAAGGGATGGATGTCATATGACATTCAGAACTGTTGGCTGACACATAGATCTCGTCCCTGGCAAAGCCACCCGATGTTGTATGGTTGCGGGTGTGGTGTTGTTGACAATCCCAACTGTTTGACGACCTCTGCTAAGATGAGGTTTCTTTGGATTCCGCTATCAACAATAAAATGCAGCGAGGTCCCCCTCACCCACATCTATGAATGAAAAAGGCTCTCCCCCTCTTCAGGACTTGTTGGTTCTTCTGGTTGAATTGCTACGGTCGCGACAATAGCAGTGGGGTTTGCGTCGATGATCTATCTTTTACCAGTATTTTCAGAATCAGATTATGAATCAGGGTTCATCTCCTTGTCTTTGATATTGACCACAAATGATTGTTTTGAGCGACATTCTTCGGTGTTGTTCCATGGGCTTTTGTGGAAATCGTGCTATTTTCTGATATCCTTCTTTGTCTCCCCGTGACCCTTCTTTTCCTATGGCTTGGAATTGTTTTTGGGAGACTGTTTGTTAGGGTTGTCTTTATCATACTTTGTTTGTTGCAGATTTAGAGATCCAAACTCTCATATGTTCTGGTGCTTAAATTTCTACTCAATTTTAACAGCATATCGATACGCAGCACCGAGTGATGAGATGTCAAGAAAATCCATTTCAGTTTGAATGTATCTATATAGAGCCCCACATCATTTCAGAACCAAATGTCGTTCGGAGTCTTTGATACCCAGCTTGGTGCGCAAGGTATGGAAGGTATTGGTGAACTCTGAAACTGCTTGGCCCCTCTCTTTCCACAGTGTGGTCCATCTCATGTACTGGTCCTCATAGTTGCCAATAGGGTAATATTATTCCTCTACCGCATTCACAAAAAATCCCCAAGTGGGCTCGGCCCCATATATTCTAGAATCCCCTATGGAAATTTGCTCCCAGAAAGTTTCCCACCAATGTTTGACATGGGGGAGAGCTTTAAGGAGTGCAAAGGTGATCGTTTCCCTGTTCGAAAAATTATGAACAGAGAAATAACCTTCTAACATATTTAACCATTTGTCTAGAGCATTCGCATATATCAGACCTTCAAATACAGGAATATCAAAATTAACCTGTACCTTGAAAGGAGAGGTGCTTCCAAAGTGGTTGTTTGATGAATATGCACATGTTGCTATTGACAGGCATTGAAGGATGTCGGAAAAATTCTCCATCATTTCGTCCCTCTGTCGAGTGAGAGCTTGCTCAAGCAAAAGATTGATAAAATCGTCTTCTTCGTCATTTTTCTTTTATTTTTCCATGGAGTGTTTCTTGGGCGTACGAGAGCGATTGTCTTCAAGAGAGACAAGTTCGAGACCCAACTTGCTATACTCAGACCTCGTTGGGGACATGCACTGAAAAAAACGATCAAGAGCAGCTTGCTCCGATACCACTGATCTGGATTATTTTTGGCATGAAATGAGAGTGGAGATATAATAAATCAATGTACAAAGATATCCCGGATATCCGATAATATAACATAAATGTATCAGAGATGCAACCATAAACCCAGATATACAATAATACACAATTTTCTATTAATGAGCGAAAATGAACAAAGACTGTAAAAACAAAAAGTGAAAGACTCGCTAGAATGGTGCCAGCTTATCTATGAGAAGAGATGTGTCCGTTACTCGCATTCACAAGAAGATGATTTTACAAAGAAGCTCCAAAAGCCTTTTTATCATAAAGAAAATACAAAACCATAACCCTAAAAGATGAAAAGCCAACAATTTTATGGACCCCGTTTTGGGTAGTTTGGTGTATCAACTTCCCGAGGGTGTAACTTTGGCATACGATCCTCGTTTGGAGCGCACGATAGCTCATTGGAAAGGTATCGTCGATGAGATTCATTTAGGGGGGGAAATCATGCCTTTGACTATCATTGATAATCTTGATCCCAAAAAACCTTCATTTAGGCCCTAAAAATGGCCCCGGAAGTTAAAACTACTAAAAATAGTAAATTGCCAAAACTGCGACAAAATTGTTTTGAGCAAGTTGGAAAAGGTGGGTGGCCACCGATATCCACCTAGATCAAGACTATTGAGTATGACAGACCAAACCTAGAAGGCCACCCCCTATTAAGGGAGTATAGAGATGTGTTTCCAGAAGAGATATCGGGTCTACCCCCGAGAAGAGACATTGACTTCTCGATAGAACTTGCACCAGGAGCAGTGCCAGTGTATAGGACACCCTATAGGATGAGTACACCTGAACTAGTTGAGATCAAGCTACAGATAAAATAAATTATGGACAAAGGCTACATTCAACCCAGTGTATCTCCATGGAGAACACCAGTCATGTTTGTGAAGAAGAAAGATGGCACACTTCGACTGTGCATAGATTATAGACAACTCAATAAGACAACCATAAAGAACAAGTACACCTTGCCAAGAATCGATGACTTGTTCGACCAATTAGGGGGTGTTTCCATTTTCTCAAAGATTGACTTGAGATCTGGAAACCATCAAGTCCGAATAGGGGATGAAGACATCCACAAAACCGCCTTCAGTACAACATATGGTCACTATGAATTTCTGCTAGTGCCATTTGGATTAACCAATGCCCCTGTCACTTTTATGTTCCTGATAAACAATGTACTCAACAAATTCTTGGATAGATTTGTATTAGTTTTAATTGATGATATCTTAATCTACTCAAAGGATAGAGAGGAGCATGAAGAACATCTTAGACTTGTACTTCAAGTACTAAGAGAGCATCAACTCTACGCTAAGTTTAACAAGTGTGGCTTTTTCTAGAAGAAAATACATTACTTGGGCCATGTTATATCTGAAGAAGGGGCGGCATTAGACCCTGACAAGATCAGATCTATCATGGAATGTCCTACTCCAAAGGATGTTTTAGATATCAGATCCTTTATGGGCTTAGCAGGATATTATTGAAGGTTCATAAAAGGATTTTCCAGGATTGGTTGTCCAATCATCGCCCTCCAGAATAAGGGGGTTAAATTCACCTGGACATAAGAGTATGAAGAAAGGTTTCAGGAACTGAAATACCTTCTAACCCATTCCCCTGCTTAAGATCATAGATCCTGATAACGACTACCTCGTGTGTACAGATGCCTCCAAGGATGGACTCGGAGGAGTCCTTATGCAAGAAGGACGCATAATTTTCTACAAATCCAGAAAATTGAATGAGCATGAAATCAATTATGTGATCCATGATCTAGAGTTGGTTGCCATAGTGCATGCTTTAAAAATGTTGAGGAATTATCTCCTGGGTAGGAGATTTGTACTTATGACAGACCACTGTGGGTTGAGGGACCTATTTGATCAACCAAAACTCAATGCTAGACAAGCTAGGTGGATGACTCTCCTTAGCAATTTTGATTTCAAAATCAAACATATCAAAGGAAAGGAAAATAGGGTGGTTGATGCCCTTAGCATAAGTATGAAAACAATTCCCCTGGCAGCGGTGAGCACCTATGAAACGAATGTCAAGTAGAGAATCAGGAATGCACAAGAAACAAATGCATTCTTCAAGACCATGACATCGTACCTGAAGTAAGAGCCCACAGGGATAATGTATGAAGGATACCAGATGTTGGACGGAGGTCTATTGACTTACCGAAACATATTGTATATCCCAAGTTATGACGACTTGAATAGGTTCATAATGGATGAACTACACAAGATACCATACACTGGCCATCTGGGTTATCATAAAATGATCACGGCCACTAGGAAACAATTATATTGGCCTGGATTAAAAATGGACATAGATGATTATTTAGCTAAGTGCTTAGAATCTCAGCCAGTTAAGGCAAAACATCGACACCCAATAGAGGAAACTGCAAGCATAAAGGATGGTGACGCGCCATGAAGTGGGGGATGGCTCCCACAATGGAGACGAAGAATCTGATGAGAGGAGGGCGGTAGAGACTCCTCTGAATCTGGTTGAGACTATAAGGAGCCTCATGGTCAAATTACAGAGCTGCAAGGTCGACAACGAGAGATTGATAAAAGAGTAAGAGAAGCAAACAGAAATTAATGCAGTCTTGCTATAGATTTTATCTGACATACAGAGACAGTTGTAGCATGGACCTGCCACCAGTCATGTGGACTGACGATAAACGAAGAGGAGTCAAAGTCCACCCGAGATACGAAAACATGGTCCCATAAGTGGCCACACTGGGAGGATTACCTCAAGGAAGGTCCAACCTACAGACATGGGACACTCATCGGTAGAATCCTCTGGAAAGGAAACTGGAGACTCAAAGGGATCTTCTAGTAGTAAAACTAGATCACATTCTCAAGGGAAAGGAAGATACGAAAGCATTCCAAAAGTCATGACCTCAAAGAGTTCAACAAAGCTAAGCCACCCTCTTTCGATGGTGATATTAAGAAAGGGGAAGAGACAAAAGCCTGGTTGCTTGGAATAAATAAGTACTTTAGAGTCCATGATTTCTCTGAAAACTTGAAGGCTCGAACAACCACCTTCAACCCGAATGGAAAGGCTTCCATTTGGTGGGAAGACCTTAAGAATGTGAAAGGAATCCATGAAGAGGACCTATCTTGGAAATGGTTTGAGAAGCACTTCAAGAAGAAGTATCTGTCAGAAAAATATTTCGACGAGAAGACTAAAGAGTTCTATGAACTCAATTTGGGACAACTCACCATTGAGGAATATGTCAGTAAATTCCTTGAGTTGTTGAGGTATGTACCCTACATAAAAGAGGAAAAGGTAAAAGTGCAATGATTTATCAGTGGGTTACCTCAGACCTACTAGAACAGGATTGAGTTTGACGAGCCAAAGACCTTAGAAGACACTATCCAAAAGGCAAGGTATTGTTATGAACAGTTTGGGCATCAGACAAAACCTCACGAGGATGGGAAGAAGAAGAATAATTTGGGGTTCAAGAAGAAGGGGTTTAAATCCCAAAGACTTAAGAACTATACGAAGGATTCAAGGATGAGCTACCTTACCCAAAGTGTGCACCAGCATAATTTCCCCTCCAAGAGTGGAAATAAACCTTTTGGATCGACCCCAGGAAAGACCAATAACCCAAAGAAGGAACCCTTGAAATGTTGGGGTTGTGGAGAAGAACATCTACTGAGGGACTGTCTACACAGACAACAGAATAGTAGGTGAGTTTACAACATCCAAGAAGCTACCATTGTCAATGATGTGGCTAGGAGCATGTTGTCGATTTATGCAGTCGTGGATAATAAACAATCCAACCACCAAGCTTCAGTGGTGGAGATGGAAGGTATGATCACCAACCATCTAGTTTCCATTTTAATTGACCCTGGTTCTGATTTGAGTTATGTGGGCCCTCAGACTGTTGATAAGTGTAAATCGTAGCCACATAGACATGCTAAGCCATGGTTGGTACAACTAGCCACTGGCACCAAAATAAAAGTAGCAGAGGTCATACCAGTTTGCCAATTCATTATGGATGGATTGCCCACCCAAGCTACCCTTAACATACTTCCCCAAGGATCTTATGACCTATTGATTGGTATGGACTGGCTAGCTACATATAAAACTAAGTTAGATTGTTACCATAAAACCTTAGAATGTATAAATGGATAAGGCATAAAGATAACCCTCCGTGGAATTCATAAACCTGTCTTAGTGAGACAAATATTAGCCCTTCAAACGAAGAAGTATTGCAAAAAGGGATGTCCTCTATACGCAATACATGTGTTCAAGACTTGATCCATATTATTTTTGGCATGAAATGAGAGTGAAGATATAATAAAACAATGTACAGAGATATCCCATATATCCAATAATATAACAAAAATGTAATACACAACACATAGATATAGTAATACACAATTTTCTATTAATGATCGGAAATGTACAAAGATTGTAAAAATACAGAGTGAAAGATTCGCTAGAATGGTTGCAGCTTATATCTGAAAAGAGATGTGTCTACTACTCGCATTCGCAAGAAGATGATTTTACAATAAGGCTCCAAAGGCCTTTTTATCATAAAGAAAAACCAAAACCCTAACCCCGGAAGATGAAAAGCCAATAGTTTTGTGGACCCCGTTTTCGGTAGTTTGGTGTATCAATTTCCTGAGGGTGTAACTTTGGCATACTATCTTTGTTTGGGGCACATGATAGCTTGTTGGAAAGGTATCGTAGAGGAGATTCACTTAGGGGGCTCAATACTGC
>SNQJ01S0013632.1:100558-142479 GCA_010110895.2 Picea sitchensis
AAGTTAAAATTGCTAAAAATAGTAAATTGCCAAAACTGCCACAAAATTGTTTTGAGTGAGTTGGAAAAGGTGGGTGGCCACCGATATCCACTTGGATCAAGACTATTGAGTATGACAGACCAAACCTAGAAGACCACCCCCTATTAAGGGAGTATAGATATGTGTTTCCAGAAGAGATATCGGGTCTACCCCCGAGAAGAGACATTGACTTCTCGATAGAACTTGCACCAAAAGCAGTGCCAGTGTATAGGACACCCTATGGGATGAGTACACCTGAACTAGTTGAGCTCAAGCTACAGTTAAAATAAATTATGGACAAAGGCTACATTCGGCCTAGTGTATCTCCATGGGGAACACCAATCATGTTTGTGAAGAAGAAAGATGGCACACTTCGACTATGCATAGATTATAGACAACTAAATAAGACAACCATAAGGAACAAGTACCCCTTGCCAAGAATCGATGACTTGTTCGACAAATTAGGGAGTGCTTCCATTTTCTCAAAGATTGACTTGAGATCTGGATACCATCAAGTCCGAATAGGGAATGAAGACATCCACAAAACCGCCTTCAGGACAATATATGGTCACTATGAATTTGTGGTAGTGCCATTTGGATTAACCAATGCCCCTGCCACTTTTATGTGCTTGATAAACAATATACTCAAAAAATTCTTGGATAGATTTGTATTGGTTTTAATTGATTATATCTTAATCTACTCCAAGAATAGAGAGGAGCATGAAGAACATCTTAGACTTGTACTTCAAGTGCTAAGAGAGCATCATCTCTACGCTAAGTTTAACAAGTGTGGCCTTTTCTAGAAGAAAATACATTATCTGGGCCATGTTATATCTGAAGAAGGGGTGGCAATAGACCCTGACAAGATCATATCTATCATGGAATGTCCTACTCCAAAGGATGTTTTAGATATCGGATCCTTTATGGGCTTAGCAGGATATTATCGAAGGTTCATAAAAGGATTTTCCAGGATTGGTTGTCCAATCACCGCCCTCCAGAAGAAGGGGGTTAAATTCACCTGGACATAAGAGTGTGAAGAAAGGTTTCAGGAACTGAAATATCTTTTGACCCATTCCCCCTACTGAAGATCGCAGATCCTGATAACGACTACCTCGTGTGTACAGATGCCTCCAAGGAAGGACTCGGAGGAGTCCTTATGCAAGAAGGACACGTAATTTTCTACAAATCTAGAAAATTGAATGAGAATGAATTCAATTATGTGATCCATGATCTAGAGTTGGCTACCATAGTGCATGCTTTAAAAATGTTGAGCCATTACCTCCTGGGTAGGAGATTTGTACTTATGACAGACCACTGTGGGTTGAGGTACTTATTTGATCAACCAAAACTCAATGCTAGACAAGCTAGGTGGATGACTCTCCTTAGCGAGTTTGATTTCGAAATCAAACATATCAAAGGAAAGGAAAATAGGGTGGTTGATTCCCTTAGCATAAGTATGAAAACAATTCACCTGGCAGTGGTGAGCACCTGTGAAACGAATGTCAAGTAAAGAATCAAGAATGCACAAGAAACAGATGCATTCTTCAAGACTGTGACATCGTACCTGAAGCAAGAGCCCACAAGGCTAAAGTATGAAGGCTACCATATGTTGGACGAAGGTCTACTGACTTACTGAAACATATTGTATATCCCAAGTTGTGACGACTTGAATAGGTTCATAATGGATGAATTACACAAGATACCATACATTGGCCATCTGGGTTATCAGAAAATGATCACGGCCACTAGGAAACAATTCTATTGGCTTGGATTAAAAAGGACATAGATGATTATTTAGCTAAGTGCTTAGAATATCAGCAAGTTAAGGTAGAACACCGACACCCAGCAAGGTTGTTGCAACCTCTAGCAATTCCAGAATGGAAATGGCAGACCATCTCCATAGATTTCAACACTAGATTACCAAAATCAGTCAGGCAAAACGATGCCATCATGATAGTAGTGGAAAATTTGAGCAAGTCTGCTCACTTCATTCCAGTCAAATCGACCTGCAAGGCAATAGATATTTCCAACATATTCATGAAGGAGATATTTAGACTGCATGTCATGCCTAAGGAGATTGTATCTGGCAGAGACACTAAATTCACTTCAAGCTTTTGGAAATCCTTGATGGCTTGTTTAGAGACTAAATTGTTGTTTAGCACAACCTATCACCCTCAAACTGATGGACAGAAAGAAAGAGTAAACCAAATATTAGAAAACATGCTAAGGATGCATGTAATGCATCAACGTAAGAATTGGGAAGACTACCTGCCACTGTAATAATTTACCTACAACAATGGTTACCAAGAATCACTGAAGATGAGCCCTTTCGAAGCTCTATATGGTAGATCGTCCAAAACTCTAGTCAGCTGGAGTAATCTCGTGGATAGAATTAAAATAGGACCTGACATGTTGAAATAAATGGAACAACAAGTGGTTCAGATAAAAAAAAATCTGAAAATCGCTCAGGATAGACAGAAAAGTTACATCGACAGAAAGAGAACCCCCGGAGAATTCAAGACAGGAGACCATGTCTATCTCATGGTTAGGCCCAGGAAGAGTTCCCTGAGGATGGGAGCTTTTGCCAAGCTGGCACCTCGGTATTGTGGACCCTTTGAAGTTTTAGATAGAGTGGGATCTGTAACCTATAGGCTAGCACTCCCTCCCACAATAAAGGCATGTAATGTTTTCCTCGTTTCACTATTGAATAAATATGTACATCATTCTAATCATATAATTGACTGGTCTGTGATCCAGGTGGAACCAGAGGGAGAATTCCTGTCAGAACCTCAATGCATTCTATACAGGAAGGAAACCCCACTCGGGAACCGAACCATTGCACATGTCAAGGTGCAATGGAAACACTTTGGCCCAAATGAGGCCACGTGGGAAATGGAGGATGCCATGAGACAAGCATATCCATTTTTGTTCACTTCTGTATATACAGAGCATGTAATAGATAGAACATCGAGGACGATGATCCTTTAAGGGGGAGGGAATTGTAGCACCTTGTTTCTCCCAGCTTGTAAATATAACTATAATGTCCAAGAGACTATGGAAAACTCCATATGTGTGAATGTTGATTCGATGGACCTTTGTATGAAAGGTAAATGAATGTAAATCTTGCTATTTACTAGAAAATTGATAAGATTTGCATGACTGTTGGAAGGGGGGTGTACTTGGAAAGACCATGAATGTTATACAAAGAGATGGTGAATGGGACTAGGAATGGTTGCGTTAACCTTCACCAAACCAGTACTTACTGGATTTAATTACTCAGGACTAGAAGATTTCTGTAACCCAGAAATGAATTACAGTAAGGTTGGTAGGTGGGAAGACATCCTTAAGAGTTAATGAGGGGATGGGGCATAGCACCCATCTGTAAGGCTTCCAGACTTGACCGCAGGCTGGGGATTCCAGCCACACGCAACCTTGCTGAAAGAGGCAAGAAAGGGAGGTGTGGTGGGAAGAAGGAGGCCTACGAAGAGTGCAAAGACGAGAGGTGAATCTCTTGGGTTGAAGGAAGAACTGGAAATAATTGTTCTAGTCATAGGAAATGGTGGAGAAGGTTATGATACAAGCTGATAAACGAGGTTGATCCTCCTTGGTTGGTATCGTGTAAACCATTGCCAAGATTCTATAGGAGGAGGAGAGTAACCTCCATCCATACTGTGGTTGAACTAAAATAAAAGATTGTGTTGTAGACCATCGTGGTCTAGCTCGGGGGTGGTTAGTGGTAAATCCGTTTGGAGTGACTGAGCCTATGGTTGGGTGGAAACGGGCATCCCTTCCAGCAATTGCTTCTCATTTTCTGGTTCTGATAAGTATTTTCCCTGCTTTATTTGTTGAACCAAAATGATGGATGAATACTTGGACTTATACATATGTGCATTTATAAATGTCTTCTGTGTGAAATGGCTATGTTATGTGTATGATCTCATCTCCTTGTGAACTCACACTTCCAACTGATAGATTGTATGCCCAACTTAACTCCGGAGGCTTCCCAGGGCATAAGTTGTTAAGATGGTCGAGATAGGAGATATATTGTCAACCCGAAACCATCCATCCAAAGAGGATACCTCCTCCAAACCCCTTTATCATGCGACCAGAATTCCAAACCCAAGTCCTTAACCCTTTCATGGTAATGCTCAAGAGGGGTAGCGAAGTTGAAGCCTTGAAAAGAGGAGGTCTCTTCGTTTAGAAGATGAGCAAAAGAGATTCATTCGAAAGGACCCATATACCGATACCCAAGAACCTTGGGCTAAGCCTAAGGAAGCCATGTTCCCTTGGCTTCATAGCTTCGGAAGTCTGGGACTTCGGAGTAAGACCGACCTTACTAGCCTTACGCGGACCAAAGGTGACTGGGAGACTCGGTCTCCCGTGAGATTGACCGGCGATAGGCGATTCCCCATGTGGTTGGGTGAACCTATCTCACCAATAAAACCAAGGTTTGAAACCCTGAAGGTTGAAGCCATGAAGGACCCAACACCGTAGCTCTCAGGATCCTTCAGATCCTTTCCCAACTGTCGATATATTGGGAACACATGGTACTAGTCCCTCTAATTTGGAGAATGGACGATTCAAAAGTTAAGAGGAGTTTGCATAACTACACTCTCGAACGTCGACACCCCAAGGTAACCAGAGTCATAGATCTATAGGTCAACTATGAGATCTGAGTAAGTTTTCATGTCAATACATCTTTTTGTACTTCCAAGACCATTTTAGGTACCTAAACAATGTTTTTTTGGCTTGCCACAGTCAAACAATAGGCATAGTTAGAGTTTGACAGCATAATGTGTATTTCTCAAAAAGATCTTTCCAACAGGCTATCACACACCTAAAACAAAGGTCGTATGCAAAAGTTACGACCCTGGGAAGTTGAGGTACCAACTTACCCATTGGGGCCCACATAACTTTTGGTGTTTCATCTCCTAGGGTTAGGTTTTTGGATGTACATGGTTTTGGGAATTCATGAGTAATGTTAAAAATGCCTCTGGAGCCTCATTGTAATCATTTTGCTCAGACGAATGCACGTAGCAACCACATCTCTTCTTAGAGATAACTACCACCATTCGAGCAAGTTGTTTTCAATTCTGCAATTTTACAGTTTCAACCTATTTTACTTATTCAATAGAAGTTATTGTTCACTGGATATCAGTTGTTGTTCTCCATAACTTTGTATTCAGTCTGTTTTTCATTTATTTCCACTCATAAATCTGGATCACCTTTGTTTTCATCATATTGTGAAGCTAAAGGGTAAGCTTGAGGAGGGCATGACATTATCTTTGGTGAAGGCTCATATAAGGGTAAGCACATTGAGAATGCAAGAGATTCCACGAACCACTTATCATTTTCTTACCATTCCCACAATCAAATGCCTCGCCTCCCTAAAGTTAATCTAAATAGTTTGATGGGTTATGTCATACTATTTGGGTTGACAAAATGGAGCAGTAGTTTTCCCTTCATGCCTTTGTATATGAATTGTTGAAATTCAGAATTGGTGTCCTCTATCTAGATAGGGAATGTTGGCAATGGTTGTAATGGCAGAAGAATGCATCTCCCAGGGGTCACTACATGGAGGTAGTTTGTGAAAGCCTTGTTTGCTCACTTGATTGATGCTTTTGAACATTGGTTGTTAGAATAGAAAATTTAATTGATGACTTTTTAAGCAATGTTTTATCAGTGGTCTTGAGGAAGAAATTAGAGCCCAAGTAGAGATGAACTACACTACCACTTGGATAGAGGCAACTTATCTTTCTCATTATGCCCAATTCATATCCTATGCTCAATCCAAACACTCCAAATTTACTCCATGTCCTTGCAAAAATATGGTGGTTCCTCAGTAGCCTGCCCCACACCTCAAGGTCTATAAGTCGATACATGCTAAAATGGGGAACACTAACTCAAGGGTCTTTGCTATAGCTGTGATGAAAAATATTCTCCAAGGCATGCGTGTAAGGAGCATAAATTATTTATGACCATTTTTAGGACATTTATGATGAAGAAGTTGGTGGAAGGACTCAAGAGTAAGTTGCTCCCATCCTTGAGGAAGATCCTTTTCCTGACCAACCAGGTGAGGATGGCCATTTATACCTACTCAAAGGTCTCAAAGCGGGTTCTCTAGAAATCATTAGGTCCCACTGCATGGAATGTCTTCTAAAAAGGGGTCATTCTAGCATTATTGCACAATTCCATGTTATTCATGCCTTTGAGGATGCTTCTCGTCCAGTTCATCCAGATTTGAGATTATTATTGGACAAACAATGACAAGTCTTTGAACATCCCCATGGATTATCACCCTCTTGTGGAGAGAATAATCATAACATCCCATAACTTCTTGGTAGCCTACCACCAAATGTGTTTCCATATCATCATCCTTTTCCCCAAATGGATGAAATTGAAAATATTATACATGAGTTATTAGATGTCAGTATCATTCATCCTAGTATTAGTCCATACTCTTCTCCAGCGAGCACGGTCTTTAAAAGAGAGGGCACTTGGTGCACGTGTCCTGATTTTCATGCCTTCAAAAACTTGACAATCAAAAATAAATTCCCCATTATGATCATTGATGATCTCTTAGATGAGCTACATGGAGCACAGTTATTCACTAAACTTGATCTTCACTTTGGTTACCACCAAATTTGTATGAAGGAAGTAGATATTCTCAAAACTACTCTTCTCACTCATGATGGTCATTACATGTTTTTGGTGGTTCCCTTTGGTCTTTGCAATCCATCATCATCCTTCAGAGTCTCGTTAACTACATCTTCAAGCCCCTTCTATGCCATTTTGTATTGGTCTTATTTAATGGAATATTGATTTATAGCAAAACTTGGGTGACACATGTGGCACTTGAATTAGGTCCTACAACTCCTCGGTAATCACCAATTATTCCTCAAGCATTCTAAATTTACTTTAGAATTTGAATATTTGGGACACATTATTAGTGGGGCAGGTGTGCATGTTGATCCCGAAAAAACTGAGGCAATGAAAGATTGACCTCATCCCAAAACCCTTGAAATTTTTAGTGGCTTTATAACATAAATTTGTACAAAACTATAGTAAAATTATCGTTTCTCTAACCACCCTACTAAAAAATATTGTCTCCAATTGGAATGAGGAGGATGAGCATGTTTTCAGGCTTTAAAAGATGCTATGTGTACCACACCAGTCCTTTCCCTGCCTGACTTCAAAAAGGCTTTTGTTTTGGAATGTGATGCCCTAGGCAAAGGAATTGGGGTTGTCTTAATGCAAGAGGTACATCTGCTCACCTTAACTAGTAAGCAATTATGTGATAGAAACTTGGGCAAATCCACCTATGACAAGGAAATGTTGGTTATTCTTCATGCAGTTGATATGTTGTGTCCTTACTTGATGGGGTGTTGTTTCTAGATCAAAACAAACCATTGTCGTATGAAATGTTTCCTAGAATAATAGTTGTCATTCCTAGAGTCGTAAAAGTGGGTCAAAAAAATGCTAGGCAATGACTATGAGATCATCTCTAAGCAGGGCAAGGAAAATATGGTAGTTCATGCTCTCTCTAGGAGATATGACAAGGAAGCATTCCTATTTTCCTTATATTTTCTAGTGCCCAATTAGATGCAGACAATATCTCAAGAATGGTCAATGTATGCCTAGATAATACACATGATCCACCGGCTACATGTTGACCCACAAGCACACTTAGGTTACACTTAGCAGGATAATGAGTTCCACTACAAAGGCCATATTATTTTTTTTGGGATTCCTCATTTAAATCCAAAGTGTTAATTGAATTACACTTCTCTCCAACAATGTCTCATTTTGGGTGTCAAAAAACATTTGACAAGATTAGGCATTCATTCTTTGCATAAGGCATGAAGAAGGACATATGCACCTTTGTAGTGGAATGTGATACTTTCCAATGACACAAATGATAAAGATTATATCCTCCAGGATCCTTACAACCTATACCCATTCCTACCATTATGGGGGCTAACGTGTAAATCTCGGTCTATTCCCATCCATATAACAAAGAAATATCCCTCCTAGTGGGTGAGTAGTTGGAGTTTTGGCCAAATGATTGTTGTAGTTCTAACCTTGGCTTCATTTCCAGCTATTGTTTCTTCAATTCCAGTTGAACTTAAAGTCCAAGTTTCATGAAACTGCTTGTTGTTGTTATTCCTAAAAAACAAATTCCAATTGAAGTGGATATTGTTATTTCTATTGATTTTATTATGGGATTACCAAAATTAGGCATCAAATCAGAGAAAAAGGTAGTTGTTGGTCACCTTTTCAAATATGCTCATTCATGTGCCTTGCAACACCCATTCAAGGCCTCCACATTGGCCCAAGTCTTCTTAGACAATATTTTAAAACAACATGGCATGCTTTAATCCATTGTGACAGATCATGATCCCACCTTCTCCAACCATCTCTAGTAGGAGTCGTTTCAGCTTTAAGGTACTTAAGTGAATCTCAACATACAATATCACTCCCAAACAGATGGCCATACAGAAGTAGTAAAAAAATGTTTGGAATCTTATTCACATTGTTTTGCTTCAGAATGACAAACTCAATGGGTCTAATGGTTACCTCTAGTTGAATGATGGTACAATATTACCTATCTTGGTGATACTAAATTGACCCCCTTTGAGGCAATATATGGACAACCACCCTTGTTGACAATCTCATGCTTGTCAAGCCTCTCTAAGGTTCGAGAGGTGGATAATTCCATACACCTTGTGTTGACATTTTTCGTACCCTTAAAGATAATTTGGTATTGGCTCAGTATTGCATGAAGCAATAGACTAATCGACATCGCTCCAAATATCATTTTGACAAAGGGGATCAAGTGTTATTACTTCTCTAACCCTGTAAATAGACCTTAATCAAGGAGAAGAGCCACTAGAAGTAAGATCCCAAATTTATGAACCCTATGTTATCCTTAAAAATATAGGTCCAATAGCTTAGAAATTGGGTCTTCCCAACCATTCTAAGATCCACCTAGTTTTCATGTGTCTTGCTTGAAGAAAGTGTTTGGCTTTGATTGTAGATTTCAAAGCAACCTTCCAAAATTGGATAAGGAGGGTTCCATTTGGTTGCATCTAGAGGCACTTTTGGACAAACGAGAGCGTCGTCTTCATCAATGCACTACCTAGGAAGTTTTGATCTAAAGGAAGGATACACAACCTGAAGATGCTATATGGGAACCAGCATAGATTCTCCACTAATTTCCTCATCTCCATCCTTGAGGACAAGGCTTCTTTGCAAGGGGGAAGGCATGTTAGGGTCCCACCCTAACTCTCTTGGTTAGTGGAATATATTATTTCTTAATGCGTCAAGGGCCATGCTTATTAAATAAGGCTCCACAAGGTAATATAGTGCAAAATCAATAAATGTAAGTGACCTCATTAAAGAAGGGCCACTAGTTAGTGGTTGAAGCCTCATTAAAGGAGGTCCATTAGGTGGTTAGGGTTTTGGCCAATTAGAAACTATATATAGTAGTAGAAGTTATGTAATCATTTGTCAAATGAATATTATTGTATTTGAAGCTCTATTCATGTTGAAGGTTTCCCCCTCGAAGAGGCAAGTGAAAATTGCATCCAATTTTGAATATCAATAAAGGTTTTTGTATTGTTGTTATTTTCCAAATCTAGTTATATTTATTTATTTCCATAGCTATATTACCTTCTCTTTTACTTTGTTTATTTGCTTTCTACAAATATATTCCACTTATTTGGCTTTGAATTCTATTACAACTAACAAGGAACACTACAATGCAATTACTTTCTCTACATGGTACTGAGCACTCTTAGCTAATCGAAACCATTCTCTTTCACGTGCTTTGAATTCTTGTACTGTTTTTTTGTTCTTGATTAATCTATCCATCTACTGCATCTTTTTTTCTTTGAACCTTTTTCGATTCTTCTTGACTACTCACATTGAATTACCAACGAGTTTTTCACTTTCAAATTGTTGTAGATATTTACATAATAATTGGGTCAATTCTATAAATGATCTCGGTAGTTCTAGCCAATGTTTTATGTTCTCCCAATATATTAATTTCTCAAAGTCTTCATACTTTGTTTGTACTATGGTAGTTTTCTTGTCTTTCTTGAGATTATTTTTTCTTTTACTAATGTTCATGCTTATGCAAAATATGGAATGTTAACTGTTGCAAGCTATCAAGTGGGTATGTATCTTCACTAGACTAGGCCAAGGATGGAATCATTATGGCCTTTTTCCATTTCCTTCTTCTCCTTAAGTTTCTTTGTCGATCCTTACCATATTTGATCTCTCTCTTTGGTAATTACTTTGTGAAAAATCTTTAATTCTTCATTGAATGCATCTTTGGGGTTGAATGAGTAAACTACTGTTTGTATTTGATATTCTTGAGGCTAAAATTCTTTATACACATGGAATCTAGCCAACTTGTTGTTTTGGTGCTACTCACTTTCCTTTTTGTGCTTATAAGGTGATGAATCACTTGTTCTTCCACTTGTTTTCTATATTTTTTCTTTACTAGTCTACTGAGTTCTATGCTACAATGAAATGCCAATATGAGAAAGTCAAAAGCATATTTTTCTTATCTCTTGTTGTTTTTTTATTGTTGTGTAGTTGGTTCAAGATTTTGTTATTGCTCAGTCGTGAGTTCAAGATTTCCTTGGGGTTTTATTTCTATATTTTCTTGAAGTATTGGTGTTGCTTTGATGGAATTTTCTCTAGGGTCTTCTTGAACAAGGTTGACTATGATAGTTGTAGGTTTTTCTTTACCTTTCTCAGTTGGATTGATTTGTGTAGACTATTAAGGTCCTTGATTTTATTTTTTCATGGCTCACTTGACTCTCCCTAACTTGATTCTTCTTTAGCAGTGATTTTGGCGGTGGTTTGTCTTGGAAAGGATTAGATTGCTTTCCATTTTGTTTTTCCTCTACACGTTTCTACTTTCGCACTACACTAGTTTCTCTTGAATGCTCTTAATCCTTCCTAATTTTCACCCTCTTTTTTTGCACCACTTGATTAAATTTCCTTCCTAATGTAGTATTTAACTTGATAGTGTTGATGAGAATTTATTTTTTTCTCTTTCGAAAGCTCTTCCTAATCGATGACCAATATATCAATTTCCTCTTCTTGATTTTCCCCTTTTTCATATTATTCATGTCTTAATGGTGATAGAAATATTCTTGTTACTTGCATAACTTTCTTATCTATATTGGGTGTGTTGAAGCCAGTTTCCTTTGTTCCCTCCATTGTTGCATCCAAATCTGATTTAGTTGACTCACTATAGGCCCATGGCTTATTATGTTCTTTTTCTATGATTTTCTCTTTTCCTCTTACAAGTGTGGGTTTCTTCTCAATTGATTTATGAGTCAATACTTTTACTCAAGCAAATAGGCTTGTGTAAAGTGAAACTTATACTTCCTCTTATAACTCTCCATTTTGCAGTGGTGTGATAACATCTTGGGAGTCTGATGTGGTTGTTTTTGGAATAGGGATTGTTTTAGTATATTTTTTATTAACCTTTGCAAATATGTAGTCAATTTTCGGATACCACTCTAGCTCTTTAGGTTCTCCTCTAAGTCCATCTCATTACCATATTTTTGTGAAGTCTAACCCTAACTGAATGTGAAGAATGTAGGTTGCACATTTCTTCTAACTAGTTGCTTTATCCTTTATCTATTACAATTGGATTTAACTCTTTTTAGCCATTCAATAAACATCTTCTTAGGGTTATTAGTTGTTTTACCTTTTCAAGTCGATGCGAAGCAATGCAAAGTTTCACATTCTAGGCTCATTTTACTTGTGAATTCAAGTTCTCTTATAGGTTTGAATCTTTGCATGACAAGGCAATTCAACAATGAAGGAACACCAATACCTTTTCTAATTTCTTATCATTCTTGGTAGTTTGCTTTGATGAGATTTTCTAAGTGATTTGACCAATTATACACAATACAATGATCTCATATGACTTTAATAGCAGGTAAAGCATTCAATGCAATGTTAGAAGCCCTACTTTATAGGGTGAAGCATATCGATAGGATTGCACAAATTCACTTTGTTTATTTGTCTGAAGTTTTGCTAAGGGCCAAACACTTGGAGTTATTTTCAGCCTCCATTCTTGTGAACTTCAAACTTAATCTCTTCGTGTCTTTTATCCTTGGTACCTTCACTTCTCTCTTCGGTAAGTCTGTGATTCTATGAATGAGATTTGCAATAATCTTCAAGAGTTAGTCAATCCAAATTTTCCCATTGTGGTATCAACAAACAATAAAATGTGTTGCTTCTCCTTTTAATCCATTAAACACTACAACCTATGGAGCCCCCAAGAAGTTTTTAATACACGATTTTAACTTATGGACTATTTCTCTAACCCATTCTCTATTCACCATGGCCCATTCACAAAAAATTAACTATTGTTTGTTCTAGTTGATTTTTTCTAATTTGCTTCTTTGAATCCAATCAAGCTTGACTTCTAATTCGAAGGGTATTTTGGTATTGGGCTCTAGATTTACTAGTTTTCCCCTTTCTGTACAACTTGAATTTTTAGGAATGTTGATAATTCAATGGCTCCATGCATTTTCATCGACATTTATGTTTTATTATTGTCATTGTTTGTTGGATATGTTGGCTCTCCAATACATACATGTGCAACTTCTTCTAGCTCTGTTGTTTTCTTTCCACCTTCATTAGCTTCTCCTATAATTTTATTTATCAAATTCACATAAGCGACGTGATTGAATAGCTTACCAAACATATCTAATTCACACAGGTAGTTGTGTGCATGGGATCCCGTGCTATCGTTGGTATTTAATGTATTTGGTCATGCCTTTTGTCTCTCGATTGGATTCTACTCATCATCCATTATATGCACAATTCTTCCTTTTCTTGCTTGTCTTAGCTCGAATCTGCGTCAAGAGAGGAGTACAAATTGATCCACACATCAAATTTCTTTCTCGATTGTCTAATTTATCTACCTTTCCCTTGTGCACTTTTTCTTCACGATCATTCTCGTATTTCTTTTTTACTATGTGACTACTTTGCATGGTGTCTCTTATTTTTCTTATCAGACTTCTGACTATTGTTTTTTCTTTTGATTATTGAATTTTTCTCCTTTGATCTTTACGACTTGTCCCTTCTCATTTACATGCAAGTGGCTTTTCTTGGGATATCCTTTGTTCCTTGTGGTTGCTTCATCTTAGTTGATGTTTATGCGCTTCTATTGTCTACTTATTATTATTGATTCTTCTTGTATGCTTCTTTGTATTGTATGGATTTTTATTTATATGAATAACTCTCTTTCTTCTTGTATATATTTTTCCTCCTACTTGTCCCAGTTGGAAATCTTGATTTTAATACAAATTAAGTCAAAGCTTCTTCTTATTTTGCCTTGCCCTTGTCCATTTTGTTATGTTTAGTGGTTTTTTTTGTATAATATCTTCCATTACTTGTAATGCTAGCATTAGTGAATCTTATATTGTTTGAAATGTGAAAGCTATTATAAAAAAATTTCTTCAGGTCTTGCCAATTCCAAAAAATGACATACACAAAAAACGACATACATGTGGCGTCTCACTAGTAAAGGCCTTCTATGGTGTTTTGTCCCTCCTAATCCCATGCATAAATCTGTTCAAGATGAAGACAACAATATTACAATATTCTACCCAACGACACATGGGAAAGGTCATGTCATGAATCATGGATTTTGATGTCTTAGTGATGGATATGTTATTACGCTCCACAAATCCATTATGTTGTGGTTTGCATGGTAATGTAAACTTGTTTTTAACTCTTGCTTCCTTGCAAAAAGAGTCAAATTCCTTGGAGGTGAACTCTCCTCCGTTATTTGTCAAGAACACCTTGATCATATTCCCTATCTATTTTTCAAGCATAACTTTGAATGTAATGAACTTTTGATCCCTAGTTTTCATAAAATAAATCTAAGCTTTCCAACAAGAATCATCATTGAAGGAAAGATAATAAATATTACCTCTCAAAGAAGAGGAAGACATAGGGCCACAAACATTGGATTGTATCAACTTGATAATGTCTCTCAACCTTTGTTTGCTCATAGAAAAAGTAGTATTGGAATGCTTACCAAGTGCACATCCTTTGCATGCATTTATATGCTCCATCTTGAAATTTGGTAATCCTTGCACTGTATCTTTTAAGATAGGAAAAGGTCCATAATGCAAGTGACTGAAATTATTGTGCAATGGTTTGCATAACTTGTCACTACCATGTACCAAAGTCTCTTACTTTGCATTATCATCCAGAAGCCTATAAAGGCCTCCTTCACACACTACTTTGGCAAAAACCCAAGAAAGTTCATGGTTGAAATTTCTTATGATGCATTGTCAATCATCAAACTCAACATTTACATTTCATATATATAATAGTTGAGACAAACACGTGATTCTTCATCAAACCAAGCCCAATAGAACATCATTTAATTCAAAGAATCCTAATGGACATGGTGTAGTTCCAATCGATGGATTGGTAGAATCATCACCCAACTTTACTTGCATGCCCAATTATTTTTATGGAAATTACTGGGAACTTTCTTGTTAAATGTCATATGTCAAGACCCTTCATTGTTCACATACCAACCAATGTGAGAAGTGATATTTATAGAAAGGCGTGAAACCATAGAAAATATGTTTTCAAGATTGAATGTTAACTCATCAACTCTAATTGAATTATTTGCACTCCTTTTGAAATTATTTTTGGCATTTTCCTTTCCTTTTATTCTCTCTAAACATTGATTAGTGAACTGCTCCTTCTTGTTACATTTGTAATAAGTCACATGATTTCATTTCTTATTCGTAAAGTTGGAAGAAGGTGTCTCTTCCTTACCCTTTGTGGGTCCTCTTTTCTTCCCACCTTGCCTCACCTTCTTGATGACAACAAAGTCTTGGGCTTCTTCTCTTCAGGTTGAAACTATTTCTTGCCTTATTTCTTCTTGGATAGAGATGTCCTAAATATTTTTGTAAGTTGGGAGGTTTTCTTCAACACAAACAACCTGGATTTGAGCTTCTCAAATAGGAGAGAAGCTATCTATTGCAATAGGCTCTAGTTCCTTGTTCTTGATATTCATATTGATAATAAAGAGTTGACATATGAGCTTGATAATCTTCACTAGCTAAATTTCCACATTGACGAAATTGAGCATACATGCAATAAATATTAATCTCATGCCGAGTTAATTGGTGATGATTTGTAGGAGTAGCTTCTTTGCCATGGATTATACTCTAGAGATTGAGCTCTTAAATCGACATTTGTAGCCTAAACTTTTGAGGGTGAAGTCAGAGTCCCCCCTACTAATTAGTCACATTCCCAAGACCCAACATGTCAAAGTTCACCATTCATGTAGTCACTTGGATCACAACTTGAATAAAGGAGTTCAAACAAAATAAATAAACAACCTTTCATGGTTTAAATATACCCTTTACAATGATACAAAATAATTCAACCTCTCACAGGTCCTCATGCATTTCACGTGTAAGGATTGTTATAATCATTGGAACTTATTGGGCATCACAATCACTGAAATCCTATGCATAATCATTTATGTCTCATAGTTCACTGCTTTCACCATTCATTGGATGAAATATTTTCAACAAAACAACTCCGACAACATGTTAAAATTTCAATTCTTGATATGCATATATGATTCTAGAGATCTAACATAAATATGAAACTATAAAATTACAACACTGATCAAAACTTCATACTTCAAACAAGACTAGAATAGGTATATATATCGAGGAAAGAGACACATCATATTTGAATTTATGATCAATTTGCCAAGTAATGGGCGGTAGAATTGAGAAATACTATTGTTGTAAATCAAAACCAACAAACTTGAAATCTACAACAATAATCACATAACTTCTCATTAACCATGATATAATGTTTACAATGATACAATACAACAGGGAAATTCCCAATGACGGTAGGCAATCCACTTGCTTGTGTTCTCTCTAGTAAATTCGCATTAAAATCCATGCATTCTCATTTAAAGCATCCAAGTGGTGGAGGAAGGTGAACAATAGATAAAAAAGAGATCAAAAGTCACACTTAACTTTGCCATTTTGACAAGATTACTATTCTAAGAGGGGTGCCATACTCAAGATATGAACACACTAAAGTTTCACCACGATGACTCAAGTGCTATTGAGTAGATTTGAGGTTCTCTTTTAGATAAGGTTCATTGTGGATGAGGAGAGGGGCACACTATGAGAGAGAATATTCTCTCTAATTGAAGCACTCATCTCATTATCAAATTCAAATAACCCACCGATGACTAGTAACTAATAAAGCAAGGAACTACAATATAAAATAGAATTGCTAAAAATAGAACCCCTAAAAAAAAGAAATGATGATTAATCACTAATCCATCATCGGTCCAAAAACACATGCTTCTAAAAATTAAGAAACCCTAATTGTTAGGAGATGAATAAAACCATCTGGGTATTAAAATTATGGCAGAGAGAGAAACATCAAATGAAACAACAAGCATGCAAACAACACTTACAAATTACCCTAGAATCCCTTCACTGGGAAAAAACCTTCAAAGATATTTTTTATTCTCCTTGGCCAATCTGGCCAAGATAACTATTTGAGGCTCAACATCTTACAGTGGAGTATACCAAGCCTTTATATATGTTTCATCACATCAAATTATATGGGTGAATACCATGAGATACCCAACACCATGGGCACTTAAACCACCTATGGTAGACCCATAATTGACCGAATCAAGGTTAACATAACCACTCTTGACCAAGTTAATATTGATATAACATTCTGTTAGAGCACGATTTGCCTCACCCTATGCAATCTTGCAGAGAGGGCCTTATTCCATTTCACTATGCAGACTTGTCTTCCCTGTTACTAAAGTCTAGAGACAAAAATATAAAAAAATTTCACTTGTATGCATCTTGCACCCTATACAACAAGCGTATACGCAGGCTACTCCACTACAACCCGTGTACATCAGGATTTGTGCAAGAAAATCAAAATTAAATGTTGGGTTTCCATGTCACGACAGAAGACCTCTAATCCTTGGCCTTCCATATACTGGAAACATTCTGACTCGACCCTTCAATTTCATTTTGAAGGCTATAAAGAAGCCAATTCCGAGCTGTGGAAAAGGAGAAAGAATTCAACTTTGAGAGCAAAGTTACTCTGTAGAAATTATTTACTTCATATTGAGTCTACATCCCTTTGTCCTTTAAGTCTGAACATAATGTTCAGCCCCCAAGCTCTTCCCTTATTGATGGAGAACCTCTTTGTCTCCCTTATATGAGCTTGCCTTTGGTGGAGGATTGAAGTGGTGGAGGCCCAGTTCGAAGGAACTCGGTTTCTTGGTTCCGAACCGTGCCGACACGAAAGTCTGTAATATTTTCACTTCTGCTGATCATTTATTAATAAAAATACTCCTTTCCCGTCCAATTGATATCTTGCAGATATATGAATTATTATCCATGGGTGTATTTGTTATGTATATTGATGGATTATGCTATCTAATGTGCTAACCTTTTATATTTCCACCATATGCTTGTTTTCGCTTGTTTGTTGAGAACTTGTTGTAGGTATATAGCTTTGGGTCAAAGTGCTCAACGGTGGACATCATCGAACATATGGACGAGGTAGGCCTCTTTCTTATCTTTCTTGCACATTTGTTTATATAACATGTTGTTGGGATAGAGTTGATTTCTGCAGTCATTTTCGTCTGTTGTGGTTCACCCTAGCCATAGAGAGATTTTCCTCATAACAGAATTGGTGACCATACTGGGGAAGAATCTTCTTTCTTAGGGTTTGAAGTACTTTTCGCCTTAGATTTCTCTCGATTCTATTGTGGTTCTTGTCGTATCATTGCTTGAAACCTCATGTTCACTCTGGGTCTGAGTTTTCATCCTTTCTCCCTTGCCTAGCCCTGTTTCAAAGAATATACACAACTTTTGCCTTGACAGTCACGTATACACGCAGGCTGTCTCACAACAAGCTGCGTATATACGCTCGGTTTGCTTGAACAGTCACATACACCTCTTTTCCTTGCCTGTTTGCTTGGTCTGGTGTTTGTTGGGTGGGATTTTATGCTTGCTAAGCCTTCTTAGGTCTCTGTAGTGCCTGTTGAGTGCCTGTGGGATGACAAGAAACCCTCTTTTGGTTGAATTTTTGAGCGAAGTCTTTCTCTTCATCTTTTCATTTTTATTGTCCTTGTACATTGGGTTGGGTGTTTTGTTGCTTGATATCCTGCTTGAGTTATCTCCTTTTTATACACAGTAGGGCTATATATCAAGTTACTTTTTAGTCCATGCATTTTCAGTTTCAATATATTGAAAATACAAAAAAATAAGCATTTTGCATTGCTTGGAATTTTTTGTCTTTTGAGTTTTTATCATTAGCTTAGTGCATACAGTGAAAGATGGCATTTTTACTTCTGAATTGCAGAGTTGAATTTGAAAATTGCATTGTTTTTAGAGGCATATCATTCATTGAAATTTAAAGTTAGGAATTTGCATTATTTTCATATTTACTTTTCTTGCAGAGTCATAACACCATGAGTTTCATCACCATACATTTTTGAGTAATCACGGCCATAAAATCAATGCTATAATTTAAAATTTATTAGTAATGGTTTTATTTTCTAGGGTGCACAAACTAGACTACGATTTAATGCCTTGGAATAGGATTTTGTGAGTAAACTTCTCCAAGGCAATTAAATCAACATATGTGTCTTAGTCAGGGAGTGGAGAAATCCATTGTATAAATGGTAATATCAGGAGGCTCCGCTCACATCGAAGTTAATCATGAGGTCACATGAAGTCGGTTGAAGGGATATCCCCCCGATACCTTCCTAGCGTCAGAGATATTTATGGGGATCTATTCATATATGGGGATATTGTTAGTACCCTTACCTCCGTGAGAGGCGGTGCTTTCAAGGTTTCGGGCTTTGCTACCCTGCCCATACGGTGAACCTGACTTACGACTACTCGCYTGTGCATCGGTTATATAGTCATTTATTAGTTGCTTGACTTAGGTGTCTCATAGGTTACTTGCAGGGGTTATTCTGAAGGTACCCTGGGTTAGATAAGGGTTGGACAACACACAACCTTTATGGAGGATTAACTCTTCGGGGGGATCTGACCAACTGGTTGTTAACCCACGAGGTCCCTTAGAACTAATTTTGTTACCTCCGATCTTTAGTAGGGAGTCTCAGGCCCCTCTTGGGTGAGACATACCTTCTTTAGGGAGGGAGGCCACTCAACCACTTTACCCCGTTTGCATGCATATTGGTCGTTTGACTTTTGGTGTGCTCTTTGATTACTATTTGGCCTTAAGAGTTTATATTGAGTCCTCTTTATCATGGATAGTGGAGTTCCTTTGACTCCTTCGTTCACCGCTACCTACCCCATGATTCCTACTTCTGTCATGGGGACGAGTCCTTCTATTTTTTATAATGGTATGCAGAACTATGGTACTCGGTCCGCGCCTTGGGTCTCTATTCATTCTCCCGTTGATATGCCTTCACCCTTGAAATCCTTTCCCTGGTCCGCTCATGTGAATCCTATCATTGGATCTAGGGGCACCATGGCCCCAATGCCTATGTCGTCATTTGATATGATTCATGTCCCTCAACCTATTTTTACAACGAGAGGTTGGAACCTCCCCTCTTATAGATCCAGTCCTAGTTACACTCTTCCAGAAGCCAATACTCAGATGGGTGCTTACTCTACTTATTACACCCCATCCATGTATCCTTCGTCCTCCATGTCAGTTCCTTCGAACACTTTTTTCATGGCGAGTCCTCATGTTTCCCCGGGTGTTCCTTACGGAGAGAATCAGTTTTACAGTTTGGGCTATCCTCTTTATGGGACTTCTTCACAAGGGGGAAACATGTATCATCACTCGAATATTCCCTATCATACTTCCGTCTCTTCGCAAACTTCGGTGATGATGCCCGTTTAGAATTCCCTGAATCAATTAAATGGAGGATACTACCTTTCCAGACATGGACAAAGGGTAAACCAAGATCCTTCCTGGCCTACAATGTTTCAGAGTCAATATTTCCCTGGACCTTGGCATCAAATGCCACAGATTATTGCTAGCCCAGTCATTGTCAATCATAATGGAGCTCCATCACCAACCTCTGTCAGTCATGTTGGATATGGGTCAACTACTTCTACAAATCCGATTGACAATTCACACCCGACCGTTGCTAGTCATGCTGGGGGCACCACTCTAATCACCACAAGTCATATCAATGCCCCATCTCCTACCTCCGTACATCATGTAGGAAATGACTCTCCCGCCTCTTCCTATCATGTTGAGAGTATGTCACCAGCCATTTTGAACGATGTTGGGGGCATTGAGAAGCCTAGACGTCTCAGACGTAAGCCTAAGTTCTTTTGCAGGACTTGCGAAGGAAATCACCTTACTTGTCTGTGTCCAACTACTGCTAAGATACCAGAAGCGTGGGGCTCACCTAAGGGCCCTTCGGATCCTGAGGCATCTGTGGTTTCCCCAGACCTTGTTCCTCCTTCGATTGACATGGTGGTAACACCGTTGTAATCCTCTCCTGGCCTCACCCTCGTTGTCGAGGGTTATGTGTTCCCTGTTACCATGCATCTTCTTCAACCTAGAGTTGAAGAAGTGGTCATACCAGACCCATATATGGTCACTCCTACTCCCCTTGTGGAGAGTGATGCATCCTTCAATCATATCATCAGCATTCCCGACCCACACCTTCTGAACAAGAGAGAGTTTTTCTTTCACCAAGTCCTCTCCCTCCTGGTTTTGAGGAGATCACCTTTGACTGGGATAGTCATGTGGGATATCCAATACCCCTGCCTATGTCTTTTTCGATAAGAGATATCATCCAATCTATCACATAAACTGTATACTCAGTTAGTGATTTATCCTCCTCGACTTGGAGAGCTTTGGGTTTTCCCAAGCTTATGTCAGTTATTTGTAAGATAGTGACATTCCACATAAGATCTGCATGGGAGCCTTGGCCTCCCCCGTGACTTGTCGCCTAAAATCTCCCAAACGAGTCTCAATTAAGCTCTTTTCCGACTCGTCTAAAAAGCGAAAATATTGTTGAGTGATTTGTCCCTTTCACATTCGGTAAATTGGATTTGAAAGGTCGTGAGTCTTAGTTAAGATCTTTTCCGACTCGTTACCAAAAAGTGAAAAGATCACCGAGTGAACTTGTCTTTTTCACACTCATAAGTTGGTTTTGAAAGACGTCTATTTGGCACAAGTTTACCCCTTTTTCACACCAAGTAGACTAAAAGATATAAAAAAGGACATTTTTTGGCGTTAAGTTGTGATTTCATCTCATGCCCTTGCTTGCAGTATTGAGCCTATAATTGGTTCTCACTTTGCATTATAAATCATTTTCCTCAGTAGTTTTCCATCCTTAACCAAGCAGAGCCTTGTTTATATCCTTCACAATTCGACACCCTCTACCTAGGAGGGAACATTCCCCCGAGTGTCCATCTCCCACATGCACTTCCTTGCATTGAGCATAGGTATGTTCCACTTCTAGAACTAGTTTTGCTTACTTGCGGCACTCGTTTCCTCCTATGTATCATAGCATTCATTTGTTATGAAAAAACAAAAAAAGACGGGCATAAAGGGAGTATTATCTTGTATCGGCAACAGTCATGTTTCCTTTGAACATAGCACAAAATTATTTGAGTCCTTTCATCATCATAATTTTTTTATTAACATGGCCTTAGGAAGTTGAGCTCGTCACAAAGTCTTCTCTACCGACTAGTTACTCTTCCAATCCCTACAGAGAATTTTATCGATGCCTCCTGCATCTCATAGTTTCATCATTGGGTCTACGCTGTTGCAGTCCTTCATATGTCTCATGCTCTTGTTCAAAGGAAGTTTATCAACCTGTGTCATCCACTCCTTAGAAATCTTGACGTTGCATGTCGACCATACCCTCAATTTGCCTCAGAATCACATGATATTGTAGTCCTATCATGCACCCTGGCCCTACTTTCATCATTGGTAGGTAACCTTGAACCCAACAGTCGACATTTCATCATTGGTCGTTGACTAGGTGGTTTCCCTTGTGTTCGAAGGCAAGACATCTATTCACACATTGGGATTCCTGCAGTGCCTTGGACGCCATTAGCCTTATTGGTGGTTTCCTCGCCTTTGTCAGTAGTTTTCATCATTGGTTGTTATTCAGAGGGTATTTTCCGTGTACCGGTTGCACTTGGCACACGCGAAAGACGCACAGGGTCATTGGTTCGTGAACATGTTCTTCGTCCGATTTCCACCAAATCATGAAGCTCCTGCTTTGTACCTCGTGCTGATTGATGAGAGATGCCTTAATTCTCTCCTTTCAGCGGGTCTCTTTCCATCGACATCAGCCCATTTATTTTGGAAACGAGACCCAGAGTCTTATGAGTACCTTGAGGCTTGCAGTCATTAGTGGTAGGCTCTCTCGCCATAAACAGTTGGGAATACATCAATGTCTCCTGATCGATGGATTCTTCAGGTGTTCGACACTGACTCCTCTATTCACACTTGTAAGAATGTACTTGGTGCCTTGATACCTACTTTCATTATTGGTAGGATATCTTGCGTTTGTTAACGGTATACATCAATGCCCGGTAATCAAACGATGTCTTATTGTGTTCGACCTCAACTCCTTTATTCACATGATGTAGACTTGCACCTTTGGCAGATTGTGTAGAAGACTTGAAGACATCACTATGTGGCCGCATATTTCCTGAGTTGTTGCTTCCTTTTCATTGGACCAGTACCTATATGACTTCAGTGATCATGGGAGATCAGATTGTACACCATGGTATACATATATCTTCAGATTGGTTTTTGAGACTGGTACTATTGGGCCTTGTTCATGACTATGACAACTATTGGCATGTAACCGCATTTGTATTTTCCTATTCATGGCCACAGACACTTATTTGGTATATTTTCACATGGATCTACAGTGTATTTTGGCAGCCATGTATGCAAAGTCCGTGCAGAATGTAATGAGCAATTGAGTTCATCCAACTGGTTCTCTACCACTCCACTTCTAGGTTGTTTATAATGTATTTCGGCCATCGAAGATTCTCCTCTGACCTCACACATTAGGGGGCATCTGTTAGAGCAAGATTTGCCTCACCTTATGCAATCTTGCAAAGAGGGCCTTATTCCCTTTCCCTATGCAGACTTGTCTTCCCTGTTACTAAAGTCTAGAGACAAAAACATAAAGTTTTTCCACTTGTACACATCTTGCACCCTATACAACAAGCGTATACGCAGGCTACTCCACTACAACCCGTGTACATCGAGATTTTTGCCAGAAAATCAAAATTAAATGTCGAGTTTCCATGTCACGACAGGAGATCTCTGATCCTTGGCCTTCCATATACTGGAAACATTTTGAAATGGCCCTTCAGTTCCATTTTGAAGGCTATAAATAAGCCAATTCCAAGCTGTGGAAAAGGAGAAAGAATTCAACTTTGAGAGCAAAGTTACTCTGGAGAAAGTATTTACTTCATATTGAGTCTACATCCCTTTGTCCTTTAAGTTTGAACACAGTGTTCAGCCCCCAGGCTCTTCCCTTATTGATGGAGAACCTCTTTGTCTCCCTTATATGAGCTTGCTTTTAGTGGAGGATTGAAGTGGTGAAGGCCCAGTTGGAAGGAACTAGGTTTCTTGGTTCCGAATCATGCCGACACGAAAGTCTGTAATATTTTCACTTCTATTGATCATTTATTAATAGAAATACTCCTTTCCCGTCCAATTGATATCTTGAAAATATATTAATTATTATCCATGGGCGTATTTGTTATGTATATTGATGGATTATGCTATCTAATGTGCTAACCTTTTGTATTTCCACCATATGCTTGTTTTCGCTTGTTTGTTGAGAACTTGTTGCAGGTATATAGATTTGGGTCAAAGTGCTCAACGGTGGACATCACCGAACATCTGGACGAGGTAGGCCTCTTTCTTATCTTGCTTGCACATTGGTTTATATAGCATGTTGTTGGGATAGAGTTGATTTATGCAGTCATTTCGGTCTGTTGTGGTTCACCCTAGCCATAGAGAGATTTTCCTCGTAACACATTCCCCCCTTTAAACTTGGATTGAGATAAACACCCACCTCCTCAAATTTTATTAACTAGGTATCCAATATTACAACATACCAACCCTCCCTTACTTTTATCACTTAGGTTTACATCTAGACTTTACACTAGTGAAGTATCAAATCAAGGATATGCATGCGTAAATCGGTCTTACAACCATATGCCCATTTACATGTGATCAACTTAAAAACTTTAACCACTATATGCCCAAGCATGTGATATTGTGAAACATCAATCCGTTTCATTTCTCACATTGCCCTTGCTCTAAATACAATGACATGTATTGAGTACTTTTGCATCCTCTCTCTAGAGTTTGTCATTGTGCCATTCCCACTCACTCTCAACATGGCTCATAAACCCATGCCCAACAAGAGTGAAATACACAACCACGTGGAGTTCCAGAAAAACCTCATAAGTGTATAAATGCTTAAAAAATATTTACAACGAAGCTACCATTAGATTAATAACCCATCGACATTGACTTAAACCATGAAGGATTTCCCATGTGGACTTTTAAACTCATGTGATGTACACCCTTTACAAAATTCCAATTGTTATTTGGGTAAACTATAATTTAATTAGACACATCGTTAACACGTCTCTCCAAACATAAACTAATGACAAGCTATCCTTTTTGCCTACGTACTTAGATAGTATGTAGGTTGATTTACATAGTTCGATTCCTAGAAGAATGCCACAAAATGAAACATGCCAAATAGATGGATCCTTCATGATATAAAAAATACATCACCATAATATCGTAGATCAACAAATTCTTAGATCACTAGACTCTTCCTTGTCTCAACTATTTTTCTTTATCCAATTAGATATTATCGATCCCCGCACATTGGTTATGGGTGTTCTATCTCCAACGATGTTGTAGCAGTGGTCACTGCATCCATCTTTCTGTAACTTTCAACCAAAAACCATGCACACATATCTTCTTGCTAACAATGTTTGTTTTGACATTCGCTTTCAGTCATTGTTTTAGGGGAAAAATCTTGGCTCATGTGTGATCCGAAATCGGATTCAGAAGCCTATCAAAGCATGAAAAATGCTCAAAAATGAAAGTGCTCGGAATCCGATGAAACCAACACCATTGCGTCTGGCTTGTCTTCCTGATTCCAGTGGTATAATTTTTATGTCAAACGGAGTCCGTATGAAGAAGATATCGCATTCTGTCCGCCAAGCCAAACAGGCAAAATTTTGGATGCTGACTGTACCTGTCCGTATAGTCCGTACAGGACACGTGTCAGTCTGTACAGGGACACGTGGCACGTCCGTGTGTGCGACACATGGCACATCTGTATAGGTCACACATGACAGCACCAGGAGACGACACGTGGCATGCAGTTTTGGACTTTTCGGCACACAGTTGGGCCAATCCGAAGGTGACACGTGTCACCACAGGAAGGGTGACACGTGGAACGGATGACGTCAGCGGATGACGTGGCTCGAGTGACGTGGTAGTTGACGGAGCGTACGATAGGATGACGTGTCATGATGACAGAGCGTACGGAAATGACGCGTGGCAGGTGACTAGACGTATGAAAAGTCAACGCGGCAAGTGACGTGGACCAATGGGCGACTGACACGTGGCAGTTTTCTGGTCAAATGATTGGGTGCCACGTGGCCCAATCATGGGCTGCCACGTGGCACCCCAGGTTTAGCCAATGAGGGCTATGTCAAAAAAAATTGGGCCCGGGGGATTCGAACCCCGGACCTCCTCCACACTACGGCTTAACAAAGTTGCTCTGACCAATAGCCCGCATGATGTCACTTGTTATGGGAGCGGCAAAACTTTTATTTAAATTTTGTTTGTTGTAATGTTCGACGGGGGTCGGGCCGGGGCTTAGCCCCGACCCGTGGATTTATTATATGTTATGTGACCGTGTTATGTTATGTGCCATATAACGAAAACTACCGCCATATTGTGCGCGGAGTGTTATATAAACCCACGGTTTATTATATGTGTAAACTCATATGAACCAACCAAATGTGAACGGTTGGCGCGGTTTGAATTATTAAGACACAGTTATATGTTGCAGGTTTTGTTCAACGGTTTTTGCAATGTTTAGCCCACGGTTTTAGGACCGTTACAATGCGACCGGGTGCCAGTACGCGTGAGGGCTAGGGGTCAGCGCTTAGCCCTTTGGGCTAGCGCTTGGCCCTATGGTGCCCATGTGACCACGAAAAGGTGTGCGCGCGTGGATAAAGGGGCTGGCGCCTTTATATAACTATATTATATAGTTAGAAAGTGGGTTATTTTAACCACTTTTTATTAATTAAATGTAATTTAAGCCATTTTTAATGTAATTGGGGGTTATTGGGCTTTTTTAAAGCCTAATTTTTGGGAGGAAGTTGGAGATGGATAACCAACTTTCCCAACTATTTAACCAAGGCCATGTTGAGGCCATTTGGGGAGCTTTTGGGCAGCTTTTGGATGGTTTTGGAGAGCAAAGATGCTGAGGCAAAGCCAAGTCTAAGCCAGTTTGAGGCAGGGAAGCTGTTGAGGAGGAGATGTTGTCGGACGATTTCCGAGAGCTCGGGACATCCGTTTCAGGTGCCGTAAGTTGTGCAAGATTCTAGAGATCTGGGCGAACATGACCAGATCAGTCTGGAAGCCATTCGGCATTGTAAAGATGTACTATTAAGCTTTTGAACAGAAATAAAGAAGCCTCCCTCATAGAGAAAAGGCCCGGAGACATAGGCAAAGTTGTGTCGAACTCCGTTATCAACTTGTGTATTATGGTTTGCTGCTTTTCATTGCATTTCAGATTTGCAAATATGTTAATGGTTGTATAATGCATTTTCTTTTCTCTCTCTTTCGTTAAGTTTCTCAATGGTTAACTAATGCATGCAAATAAAACTCAACCATAAGTCATTCGAAAAATCCCGACGGATCAATGTGTAGGTACTCGTGCCATTATCTAGCTTGCAGACTCATAATAATTATTTTGCCAACAAGGTCCCTAGTCCTAATTTGGACTACAATTTTCAAAGCACCGATTTCGCCATGTCCACTCCCAAACCATGGGATGCTAGATTCTTCACTTGAATAAGTCGAGTAGGCATAAGGTGTTCAAGAGTAGATGTCAAATGAAAACCATCCATGACCCTCTTCCATCCAAATCGATGCATTCATCGGACTCGCCATTAGACTCAACAAACCACTCACAACAATAAATCCATTATTCATGTTGATCCACAACTTGCTCTCACTCATGCAACGACATATGCACCAACAAGATCACCACATGGAGTAATAGGATCACATATGTGGTTTCATTTACCATTCCTAAACATTAACAACAACACCAATGCCACACACAATTTGGTTGCAATCACATGAACAACCCAAGCTTCAACAACACTGATCAACTCCAATTGTCCTTTCACAAAGCAAGTTTACAATGAATTTGTAGATCCATAATATCACAAATAGTAGAGTACCTATCATAACCGCACGTTCAATTTCTTTGTGTTATTTTGATCATCCACAAACATTTACATCAACACAATCATCGTGAATAATGTGCCAAATCACAAGAAGAGTTGACCCCAAATTGTTGCAGTGAAGTAATATTTCTATGAATCCATGCCCCACAAACTTCTATGTCATTTTGAATGTCTATGTTGCGCGCATTAATGACTGGGGTTCACTTCCTTCACACTCATACCAAAATAGAACCTCTATGTGAGCCAATGACCTACAAGATTCTCTTGCGAGAGATTTAACATTCACTCGAACATGGCTATGTCACCATATTAAATTGTAGAAGAAAGAGAAACATCAAACACAACAAAATCATGCACATAACATCGACAAATTACCGTAGAAAATCTTAATTGGGAAGATTTACCTTCAAAGATATCTCATTTTCTCCTTGGCCAATCCAACGAAGTTACTTGCCTATGGCATCTTATAATGGAGTATAGCAAGCCTTTAAATATGCTTCATCATATCAAATACCATGAGTTACCTAATACCATGGACCCTTAAACTACCTATGATAAACCCATAATTGATCAAATGAAGGTTAATCTAACCTCTTTTCATTGAGTTAAAATTAACATAACAATGGGATAGATTCCAAGCAACAAAACTAACAATTTTTTTACTCATTGACAAATTGAATGAAATGATGATAGTTGATATGCTTACAATGAGAATAATGATAAAAACTTATTATCCAACATATACAATTTACAATTTAAATAATTTGCTCTACATAATTTTGTATATTCTCCTTTTATTTAAATTAGATAAAAATCCTCCAATCATATTATTATATATATATATATATATATATATATATATAAAGAATTTTGAACTATTTTATAGATATAGTTTACATTTGACTTACATTCATACTTATTAGTCCCTGTCGTAGGCATAGAGGGACTATAGCGATCGATAATTCGTTGACTACATATTAGTTTGTCCTTTGACCATAAATATTTGCATAATACCTATTGTTGGAGCTAGGGAACTAAAAACATAGATTTTTATATAATAAAAAGTACCATATATGTATTGATCTGATTGGATAAGAGATTGGAGGTCTTATTGTCGGCTTTGCTATTCCCAATGTTTTATATGGGAACATATCCAAACTTTTTATCGTAGAACGTCTTTTTGAATCATATATTTTTTCTATGTATTGCTTAAAGGTGGATTAATGCTAGCATTAGTTCGAATGTTTGTATTAGCATTTTCTGCTAGCTGAATATATCCCTTAGTTTTTATTTGTACTAATCATATTGAAATGTTTAGATATCCAAGCTTTATAGTGATCGATAATTCCAAAGTTTATAACGTCCTTGCCGCATGTATTTGTATTGAAATGTATTGGCACTTTTTTTGAGGTGCTTGAATAGGCCTAATAGCTTAAATGTTTACATGACGTGAGGTCCTCCAACAGGCCTAACAACTTAAATTTTTTCATACTGTGAGGTCCTTAGACAACCTAACAGACTTAAATGTTTATCTAAATACGCTTCTCGAAGTACATTTTTCCTCGAAATTTTCCATACACTGTTGTCGTGATTTTGCACAATATTGTTTTCCATCGGCAGTTGAATAGGCATTGTATCCTTCATCCTTCTTCTAGCCTTGCAATGCAATTTCGTCATTGTTGAAGCTACATACATTTTTTACTGGTTCAATGAGTGCTTCTTCTTCGCTGGTTCATCCATTGTTGCTTCTTGTTGTTTGGTTCACAATTCGACCTGCACTTCTGCCTTTCATCATTTTGGAGTAAGTTTCCATGTGATAGTTTCATTTTTTATTCCTTGTTTGTTGTTCAGTGTTTGCAGTTTGCAAGTAAGAATGTTTGCTTATTTGTAGTGGCATGCTCGTCGTATGTTTTCGGTTCCTTCTGTGCTTTGGTTGCAGTTTCGTAATTGTTGGAGATACATATGTTGTTTACCGGTTCGGAGGTTGTTGTTTGTTCGTTGGTTCGTGGGTTGCTGGTTGTGTTTGTTTGGCTCGAGTTTACGCTTTGGGGCCCTGGTGCTGCAGTTCGGCCTGTTCGTTCTTTCTCGTTGGTTTGGTGCTTGTTGTTTTCTTGTGTTTGATTTGGCCTTGCAGGGTTGGGGTCCAGCGCCGGTGGTTGGAGCTGGTTTTTTTTTTTGAATTATTATTGTTTTGGGGGTGCTTTGCGATGTTCAGCCCCTGCACCCATGAGTCAACATGCAGTTGTATTATTTGCCCTGTCTACGGAGGTCGATATCTATTCTGGTGTGAGATTTTGCTGGTGCTTCAGTGTTGGCATGAAAGAAAATAGTTGCATGCAAAATTGTTCAAGAATTACATGTGAAATTGCAATATCTGTTGTTTTTTTGTTAAAATAAAGCATATGTAGGCTGCATTTATAAAGCATGTATGGTCAGATGTGCCCATACGACATTACATGTTCTTCGTCCTCTACACAGACTAGTGTGCCCATGATACAACTTGTTTTGTACTTGAGATATGATATGTACAACAAAGATTCTGCAAAATTATATTTGGATGTCTGGAAGCATATCTGGCTAGTTTGCCACGGAAAACCAAAATCTTGTATCGTGGGTACAACAGTCTGTGTAGAGAATAAAGAATATGTATTTCCATCGGTGGAAGCATGTCTGGATACTTTGTCACGAAAAATCATAAACAATTTAGCTATGACCATGCAATTTTGTGATATTTTGTGGCTTGTAATATATTTTGGGCAGGGAAAAAAATATTACACATTTACAACTATGGATGGAGAAGCTCAAAGGTTCATATTTTTGACTATCTTTTAAACTGCTCGTTGAGTCTCTTTTATTGTGTGTACATATTACTTGTTCTTCGGTGCATACCAACTTCCATTCATGTTCATTGTGTTTTCCCACATTCAAACAAACATAATAGTTGGACAAAACGACGGAGTCTTGACTGCATCGATTGAAGAGGATATAGAAAGGTGCATGCTTGTACTGTTATTTCATATTGCGTTGTTTTGTATTTCGTTTATTGTTTGTATATGTGTTCAACTAGTTTGTTGTATGTAGATGTTGTGTGCCTTCCTACATGATAACTTATCTTCATTATATGTCTTCCTGCATACTAACCTACTTCATGTCTGTTGTGTTTTCGTTGCATTGCTACATTTAAACAAACAGAATGGCTAGAGATGACGATGGACTCTTTCCCGGGTGAATAGCCTTGTTTAGCAATGGCCTTGTGAATAGCCTTGTTTCTCTTTCATTATAAGTTATCTTCATTACATGCCTTCCTGCATACTAACCTACTTCATGTCTATTGTGTTTTCACTGCATTGCTACATTTAAACAAACAAAATCGCTGGAGAGGCCGATGGACTCTTTGGCAGGTAAATAGACTCGTTTCTCTTTATTTTACATGTTTGTCTTCATACTAACTTGCCTTCATGTCCATTGCATATTCGACGTTGCTACCTTCGAAAAAATAGGTTGGTCAGACAGGAAGATGAATTGTTTTGTGCAACAACAGAGGGTTCTGTGGTACAATCTTCTAAAAGGTATACCAATTGTGTTGGTAAATTAAATATACAAAGTGGGTGCGAGCATATAATATTAGACTTGAAAACGATGGCTTGGTAGAAATCGACCTTTCTACCCTCCCTATTTCTACTTTTTCCATTTTCTATTATCCCTTTTGTTTTCTAATTGATCTGCTTAGTGGTCTTTCTGAAAATCCCTTGGTGCGTCGATTGGTGGACTAACGGTTTCACATCTATGGTTGTGCTTCTACCTTATTCCATAGTTACCCACTTTGTCGATTGCGGGTGCGGGGCTGGCAGGTTCAAGATTTTTCCCCTGGTTTCCGGGGGTCCGCGATATATAGATTGGCCATGGTGCCCCGCCCTCACGCCCTGTTTACTGTTACACATTTTTCCAGTTAAAAAAACAAATGCATACAATTTTACAATTATTTAGTTCTTCTGAAGGAAAGTATACAATGCATATGCTTGTTTATTCATGATGTTCATCTGCACATACTTGCATCATAAAAAGTTGGACTAGTGACATGGGCATGAGCAGTCAGTCATCCCAGACATCAGCAGACCGACAAGGCCAAAGGTAAAGATGCATATGCTCTGCTCTTACTATGTTTACCAAACAAATATCCTCAGCTATATATTCATCTATGGCATGGTGAATATGTTGATGTTATTTGCAATACATGGTTTGCGGTTCACAAGAAGTATCAACAAGTACAAGTGAGATGTCGAACATACCGTATGTTCCGCAGACTAAGAGGTGTGGTTGCAAAACTCTGGTTCCATAGTTCATCGAAGCTATGCGTGTACTTGTAGATTTATGCCAGTGAACGAAGAATACAAAAAAAAAATGCACACTACCATTCACTTTAGTTTTCCTGTTCAAAAATTGTCACCAGGTCTAGAGTTGTAACACCCAAAGTACTATCAATAGAGGGCTTGAACARCCGCCGAACTGGACAAGTGTTCGTCGGGGACATAATGGTCATCTATAGCACCTACTTGGACAAGGCAAACAAAAGTAGATCCATTATGYGTGCTGACATGACAGACAAGGAGKCCATGATGACAGTGACATTGAATATTCCTACACAACTTGTCCAGAAACATGCAGAAAATATATTGTCGGGTAATGGGATATCCATTACAAATTTTAATATATTGCCCAAAATAGTATATGACCATGGTGATTGTAATCAAATTATTTCTCTCAACGAAACAAGTGTTGTGGAAAAAATTCTCATTGTTTGTTCAGAATATCGTTTTGTCCCAGATGCGATTATTAACCAGCTTGCACAGAGCACTAATATTTACCCAATCGGAATGATTGGCGCAGCTGTCACACTGGAAAGAAAAATTGGCTCGCAACACATTCTCCATATAAAGGATGGAGAGTCAGACAACGACAAGGCAATGGTACCGCTTTTCATATCCAGTTTTGTCCTTTACTTTCGCATGTGCATGTATCTTAGGTAAGTTACACAAATATTGCATTGTTCCATGTTGCAGTTGCAATTGTTCGATACCTATTCAAATTTGTTTTCGTCAATGGAGCAACAATTGCATTAAGGGTAGATTCCACTTATGCTCTTCAAAAATATAACAAAGAAAAGGGATGTTAGAGAAAGGATCTTTCGAACAACCTAGGCAACGTTTGTAACAGATTTGCGAGCAGATATAGTACAGAATCTGAAGAACCTAGCTAGCTCTACAACTGTTGTGCGTATACATCCACAAAAGCATCCTCACTTTGCTTATACAAATAGCCTTCAACAAATTTTTGCAGCCTGTTTTATTTTATTTTTATTTTTTTAAGGGGGGGGGGGTTGTAGTTGTGTATTGTATTGTTCAATGTATTAATTCCTATGCTCGCGTTCCCAGGTTGAAGGTGTTTTAGTTGTAGCCAATGCATACATGACCCCCTTTGAACTTGTATGTGTGAAATGCAACTCTCCTGCTTCTGCCTCCACTTTGATAAGTGATGATATGATTGTTTGTCTGTGATGCGGTGAAAAATGTCCATATATATATATGGACATTGCCTCAATGCTGCCATCCGAACCATGGGCAACACAACCGTGCATTGTACATTTAGGCAACCTCTGTTACAAAATGTGCTTCCTAAGTTGGCAGAATTGTCGTATGAAACGTATCTACAAAAAAAGGCAAGCAATGTCTACATGCTGCGGGACCTTCAGATACACAACAAATTCATCTTAAATTAGGACAATGCAATTTTGCATATCGGCTGAACAAGGGAAAAAAAATATATACCAAACTTTGGCAGGAAACGAAAATACCTCATGTGTCTCTATAATATTTCTTCAACATCTAGATGAATGTTCGTCGAACTCGACTACTTGAGATTGCATGCGCATAAGATTGTTCAGTCAAAAAATGGGAAGCATGGCAGCAAACCCCACATATCCCATGGCCCCGGTTATTTTCTACTGGGAACATGTACCAGATGTAACAGAAAACGAATGGGACGACGTCTTTTCTTTGTATATCAAATTATTTGATGCAAAGGTCGATGCGACCTGCTCTATGGAAGCTTCTGGGAACTTGCTTGCGGCCTGTTTGGAGTTTAGTTGGTTCTTGGTTGTATGTTTCGTCTGTCAATTTTTATATCACAGAACTCCGACTGTTTTTTGGAGGACACAGAACAATAGAATTGAATTTTTTGCCAGCTAGCCCGCAAATCCGCCTGATAATTTCTATGGCATTGTGACACAAATGTAGTATGTGGCTTGTTTTAACATTTTTCCTTAATCGATGAACTTGGTAAAATTAATCTCCTGGAATAATTTGAAATCAACGAATATATACTATGTGAAGTGCAATTGTGCTATCATATCAACAAGAAGCTCTTAAAATTCAAATTGGTCATTGTTATGCTTGCGGTGATAGAATTTTAAAAAACTTTCTTTTGTTTCCTTAATTTTTTTTAAAATAAGCGATTTAACATCCTTTGATAATTTTATGTAATTAAATTGTACAATATCAATATTTAATATTAATAATTTAGAATTTGAAAATAATGTTTTTAAATAATGTTAGATAGGATGACCATTTGTAAACAATCACAATCTTTAGCCCGCCAGTCCTAGAGTCCTTCTGTCAATTTGTATGTCGCGGAACTCCGAGTGTTGTTTGGAGGACACAGAACAATAGAAGTGGAATGTTGAGCCAGAGATCCCGCAAGTCCGCCTATCAATTTGTATATCGCAGAACTCTAGGTGCTATTTGTAGGACACAAAACAATAGAGGTTCAATTTTGAGCCCGCCAGCCCAAGAACCCGCGATCCAAAAAGTGGCTAAGTATGGAATGAGGGATCCGTACATGCTCTATAAAATATCATGTCCATACTTTATACAAGTACATGTTTAGTATGTATTGCTCGTTTTTCATAAAATTTCTAGGTCTAGAAGTTGGCGGATGCACGTGTTCAGATTTCCACTTACTTTTATATCACTAGCCCGACCGACCGCTTCCCCGTTTCAAATTATACAAACTTTCTTGTCTAATTAAATTGTGCAATATCAATATTCAATATTAATAATTTAGTATTGAAAATAATGTTTTTAGATCATGTTAGATAGTTGATAGGGATTAGCATCTGTAAACAATGGCAATCCTGAGCCCGCCATCCTTGGACTCCGTCTGTCAATTTGTATATTGCAAAACTCCGAGTGTTGTTTGGAGGACACAGAACAATATAAGTGCAATGTTGAGCCAGCCAAGCCGCAAGTCCGCTTGTCAATTTGTATATCGTGGAATTCTGGGTGCTATTTGTAGGGCACGGAACAATAGAGGCCCAATTTTGAGCCTGCCAGCCCGAGAACTCGCGATCCAAAAAGTGGCCAAGTATGGAATGTGCGATCCGTACATGCTCTATAAAAATATCATGTCCATACTTTATAAGAGTACGTACTTAGTATGCATTACTCATTTTTCGGAAAACTTCTAGGTGCGGAAGTTGGCGGATTCACGACTTTGGATTTCGCTTACTTTTATATCACCAGCCCGACCGACCGCTTCCCCGTTTGATATTGTAATAAACAAATATAAACTGGCCCAAGTCTAATTGTGCTATCACATCAACACGAGGCCCTTAAAAATCAAATAGCTCACAAGTCTGCTTGTCAATTTGTATATCGTGGAACTCTGGGTGCTATTTGTAGGGCACAGAACAATAGAGGTCCAATTTTGAGCCTGCCAGCTCGAGAACCCACGATCAAAATAGTGTCTAAGTATGGAATGAGGGATCCGTACATGCTCTATAAATATCATGTCCATAGTTTATAAAAGTACATATTTAGTATGTATTACTCGTTTCCTTCGAATGTTGTTTGGAAGACACAGAACAATAAAAGTGCAATGTTGAGCGAGCCAGTCCCCAAGTTCGCCTGTCAATTTGTATATTGCGGGACTCTGAGTGGTACTTGTAGGATACAGAGCAATAGAGGCCCAGTTTTGAGCCCGCCAGACTAAGATCCCGCGATCCAAAAAGTGGCCAAGTATGGAATGCAGGATCCATACATGCTCTATAAAAACCTCATTTCCATACCTTATAAGAGTACATACTTAGTATGTATTACTCGTTTTTTGGAAAACTTCTAGCTGCGGAAGTTGGCGGATTCACGGCTTCAGATTTCAATTACTTTTATATCACCAGCTCGACCGATCACTTCTCCGTTTGATATTGTAATAAATGAATATAAACTGGCCCAAGTCCAATTGTGTTATTACATCAACACGAAGCCCTTAAAATTCAAATAGTCTGCAAGTTCCCTTGTCAATTTGTATATCGCGAAACTCTAGGTGCTATTTGTAGGGCACATAATAATAGAGGCCCAATTTTTAGCCCGCCAGCCCGAGAACCCGTGATCCAAAAAGTGGCTAAGTATGGAATGAGGGCTCCGTACATGCTCTATAAAATCTCATGCCCATACTTATAAAAGTACATATTTAGTATGTATAACTCGTTTGTTGGCAAAATTTCTAGGTGCAGAACTTGAGCGATACATGTGTTCAGATTTCCACCCATTTTTATATCACCARCSTGACCGACCTCTTCCCTGTTTCATATTATACAAAATTTTTGGAATGCAAGTTTCCGAATACGCGGGTTTTTCTTTGAAATAAGATATTTAACATCCTTTAATAATTTTATGTAATTAAATTGTACAATATCAATATTTAATATTAATACTTTAGTATTGAAAATAATGTTTTTAGGTAGTGTTAGATAGTTGATAGGGATTACCATCCGTAAACAATCGCAAGCTCGAGCCCGCCAGCCCTAGAGTCCACCTGTCAATTTGTATATGGCGAAACTTCGAGTGTTGTTTGAAGGACACGAAACAATAGAAATGCAATGTTGAGCGAGCCAACCCACAAGTCCACCTACCAATTTGTATATCACGGAACTCTTAGGTGCTATTTGTAGCACGCAGAACAATAAAGGCCCAATTTTGAGCCCGCCAGCCCGAGAACCCGTGATCCAAAGATTGGTGTAAGTATGGAATGCAGGATCAACACATGCTCTATAAAATTTCATGTCCGTACTTTCTAAAAGTACATATTATGTATTACTCGTTTTTCCAGAAAATTTCTTGGTAAGGAAGTTGGCGGATTCACGTATTCAGATTTCACTTACTTTTATATCACTAGCCCGATCGACCGCTTCCCCGTTTCATATTGTACAAACCTTCTTGTCTATTTAAATTGTACAATATCAATATTTAATATTAGTAATTTAGTATTGCAAATAATGTTTTTAGATAATGTTAAATAGTTAATAGGGATTACCATTCGTAAACAATCACACTCTTGAGGCCACCAGCTCTGGAGTCCGTCTGTCAATTTGTATATCGCGGAACTCCAAGTGTTGTTTGTATGACAAGAAACGAAAGGAGTGAAATGTTGACCAAGCTAGCCCATAGGTCTGCTTGCCAATTTGTATATCACAGGATTCTGGATGTTGTTTGTAGGCCACGAAACAATAGAGGCCCAATTTTGAGTCCGAGAACCCGCGATCGAAAAAGTTGCTAAGTATGGAATGCGGGATCCGTACATGCTCTATAACATCTCATGTTCATACTTTATAGTACATATTTAGTGTGTATTACTCATTTTTTGAAAAATTTCTAGTTTCTCTTTTTTCTCTGCTTTCCCTTTCTTTACTTACTCATTTTTCGGAAAATGTCTAGGTGCAGGATTTGGCGGATTCGTGTTTTCAGATTTCCATTGTTACTTTTATATCACCATCCCGACCGATCGCTTCCCCGTTTCATATTGAACAAATGTTTTGAATCATGGGTTCCTTCATAGGCGGATTTAACATTGCGTTTCCATTGTTCCGCCGCCTGCAACTAGCACCCGGACTTCTGTGATTTACAAATTAGCAAACAAATCCCCCTTCATCTCGTATGCTTTCGATTTCTATTTACATGGTCCTTTTTTCGAATGTCTCATGCTTTTATATACAAAATCCCAAGTTCAACAATATACAAATTTCCCTCTCGCCATTGCGCTTCCGTTGTTCCCCTACGCACAAACAACAACCAAAATTCCACGACATACAAATTGACGACCGATATTTGTCACTGAGATGCAATATGACCATCGACCCTTCACATCTCCTAGTATATATTTTGCCTTTTTCTTTTATAACCCGCCTGACCGCTTTCCATACTTGGGCATTTCTTGGAATCAGTTTCGTGGGTTGGCGGGTGCACGAAATGTACAATGCTTCGTTGCAATTCGCCATCACTGCTACCTTCGTACTTGTTTCCAGATATGCAATAATTAAGCTTTAATGTTAGTAGTTCATTCTGCAGGAACCGTTAATATTGTCATTAATGTCCGGAAGGTCGGAGAAGATTTGTCATTACTACAAATTAAACCAAGATTTGCACAGAAGTATATTATCCTTTCCAACTATTCATTTCAAACATGATGCAATCTGTTTTTGTGCGCCGACGGGTTGGCACCTTTAAGAAATTTCTAATTCTTAGTCTCTCTTCGTTGTCACCACGACCTTCACACTTTTTTCTAAATATGCAATTAGTGAACTTTAATGGTAACATCTCATTCTACATGAACCCTGGAGATTGTCATTGATTAGGGAAAGGCTCGAGGAGATATTCCATTGATACACATTAAACAATAATTTGCGGAGGGTTATATTATCCCTCCCCAATTTTCATTTCAAACATCGTTTCGAGCAAACGAAAATTCTCATTAACTTGTGGCAGCAGTTCTATTCAGATACAATAAACACATTAGGGTGTAATGGCCAGAGGTTCCACTATTCCAGGGCATATTCTTACTACTCATCTCCCTCCGCCCAGGAGCAAAAAAGGAGATGGTCCCTTGGTACACCGAGAGACATATTGCAAGCCAAGAATTCCAAGGCAACCCTGCCTGCTCAGAGAACCTGGCCAGTTGCATTGATGGCTGGCGTAGAGGTTGATGTCATGGATTCCGAGTTGAAAGAAGATGATCTGATGGGCGATGATATGACAATGGATGATGGCAATGCAGAGATTATTCCCACTCTTACGCCCAAATTGAAATCAAGCATAATAGGCAGAACTTCCCAGCTCAGTGATGGTGGTCTTGACAACACCAAAAGGAGTTTCAGAAAAGAAACCAACACTGAACGTAATATCCGCTTTGCAACGCGAAAGTAGGAATTCCAGAGGACCAAATTAGTCTGTTCTGGGCGGAAGAGTTTCACTATAAAGAAATGATATGTTGATGCTCCCAGAGATATATTTCAAGCCAAAAAAATATTCACTTGCGAGACTACTGTCATGTTCTCTAGATATACAATTAACATATTCGGGAATCAGGTCTAGAACTCTCACTGTTGCAAGGCATATTTCTACTAGTCATCTCCTTCCACCCAGAATGGACTAATTTGGGCCTCTGGAATTGCACGTGCAACCTGTGTCCTTCAAGTTTTTTCAACTATGCAGAGGCGGTTTCTAGTTATGTCATAAGTTTTAGTAAAGGGCTATTCCATTTGCCCTGCAACATTTTTCATGTTCTTCCTCACGGGAAGCTTCTGAAAACTATCAATTTTACCACAGGATGATTCATCGAGGATAAAACTGCATACTGCGGATCTCGTGCCTATGATTGTGGCAGAAATGTTCAATGTTTTGGCCCGAAGAACTGGGTCCAATTTCTAAGGATAGATGTACAATACTCGGTGTTTTTTTTTTTTTTTTTAAATGGATTTGCTATTAAAAAAATTCGCCTTGGAGTCTTCGTTGTTGCTTCTTTTCTGGATTTAACGCCTATTCTCATTGGCATGGTTAGGTGGTCTCGTAGTTCTTCGATATTATGCTTACTTAGGTTATTTTTTCTAAGATGGAACATCTAACAATTATATGACAATGTACTGTGTCAATCCACCAGTCTTTTATGCAAACAAAAAATGGATTACACACAGTTTCAAACCAACGTTCAATTCTATTCGTAATGCAGGTAGAACATAGCAATACCAATGTACAATCTTGCAGCAAAATCATCATTCTTGTTTCTAGACATGCCATTATTAAGTTTTAATGCTAACAACCCATAATGCAAGAAGTTTAATACTTAAGTTAATATGTGACAGTCATGGAAGAATGTATCAAGAACACACTTACACCCACACATTCCAATAAAATATAATCTTCAACAAAGCATTTGCTAGAAATTAGTAGAAAATGAAGTTTAATACTTAAGTTAATATGTTACAATCATGGAAGAATGTATCAAGAACATACTTACACTCACAGGTTGCAATACAATCTAATCTTCAACAATTCTTTTGCTGACAATTAGTAGAAAACGATGGTTTTGCAAAAATGGCGCTTCTTTGAAACCAATTCGCGCTTACGAAATCTGCCCTCCGCCTTTCTATTTTCCCACTCTTTCATCCCCTGTAGTTTCTCTTCCTGGTTACTTAATCGTTTTTTTTCTTCTGAAAATTCCTTGCTGCGCAGCTTGGCGGATTCACGCGTTTCCACCGAGCGCTTCCCCTTTCTTTAAATTGGCCCTCTATTGTTCAGTGTCCTACAAGTAGCACCCAGAGTTCCGCGATATACAAATTGACAAGCGAACTTGCACTCTGGCTGGTTCAACATTGCACTTCTATTTTTCCATGACCTCCAAACAACATTCGGAGCTCCACGATATACAAATTGACACACGCGCTCCAGGGTTGGCGGGCTCAAGATCGCCATTGTTTGCGGATAGAAAAGTGTTAAAACGAGCCATACTACATGTGCGCCACAGAAGCTATATTAAAGGGCAAAGCATTTCCTCTATAGTTCTGTGTCCTACAAACAACACCCACAGTTTCGCACTATACAAATTGACAGCCGAACTTGCGGGCTGGCTGGCTAAAAAAATGACTCGGAGTTCCGCGATATACAAATTGACAAACAAAGCATACAACTAAAAACCAAGTAAAGTCGCCCATCATATCCCTAGTCATTGTTTTCTGTGCCCGCCAGCTTCACACTTCTTTCCAAGTATATATCTTCGCAGGAAAATGGGATATCTGTTACAGATGTGAATATATTGGTCCTTCTTTTCCGTCTTCTATACTTGGCCAAATATCTGTTTCTCTTTTCCCTGAACTTTATACTTCTCATCACTTATTCGTTTTTTCGAAAATGTATGGTTGCGCGCATGGACAGACTTGCGGGTTCACGCTTGCACTCGTTCTCTTATATCGCGACACCGACCAACCGCTTCCCCATTCCATACCCAGACACTTCTTCGATCACGGCTTCCCGATAGGTGGGCTCTAGATTGGATTTCTACTGTTCCATGACCTGCGGACAAAACTGCCACTTCCGTGATATACAAATTTGTTACAAATGTGGAATTCCATACCCAGACACTTCTCCGATTGCGAATTCCCAGTAGGCGGGCTCTATATTGGACTTCTATTGTTCCATGACTTGCGAACAATACCGTCACTTCCACGATATACAAATTTACAACCGGACTCAGATCATACCCTCTTCCGTATTACGGTCTACCTATAATGCCCTCTTCCGTGGTATACATTTTGCATTGAAAACTTCGGAGAAATACAATTTAACCATCGGGTCCTGACGTCTTTTGTGGAACTATTGTCACCCCATTTTGAAGCTCATCTGTCTGCTTTCCATACTTGCCATTTCTTTGAATTTCTTTGGTGGATCGTCGGTTTGGCGGGTTCAATAAATATTCAATTCCTAGTTGATGTTTCCTGTGCCTGTGCCCCTTTGCAATTAGCAATTATATATAAGATCTTATCTCTAGGCATGCAATTAACAAGCGCTAATTTAAGACATCATGGAATGTCATTTGCACGTCATCGGGTTGGTCCGTTCACGAAAACTTCAATCCTCGCTTTCGAGAATGAGTCCGCCCGACCGTTTCCCTATTCCATACTTAGCCAGTTTCTTGGAATTCCGCAGATATACAAATCGACCACTAAACTGCCCCATCATGATCTCTTATGTTTTACACGTTTTGTAGTAAAAAATTATGATACATAAAATTTGACCATGGAACACTCGCCTCTCCTGAGTATCCCCATAATCCTTTTTTGAATCCTTTCCGACCGCTTTTCAAACCTTGCCATTCTTTCCTTGGTCTCCCCCGTCTTCGTGACCTTCGCACTTGTCTATAATAAAACAAAAAAAAATTGTTATCTCTCTCTCTCTCTCTCTCTCTCTCTCTCTCTCTCTCTCTCTCTCTATATATATATATATATAT
>SNQJ01S0013632.1:142529-156701 GCA_010110895.2 Picea sitchensis
CTCTCTCTCTATATATATATATATATATATCTTGTTTCTAAATATGTAATTACTGACATTTAATTCTAATAGCTCATCATGCAGGAGCTGTATAGATTGTCATTAATGGGCGAAAGGCTCGAGGAGATCTCCTATTAATGCACATTAAACCAAGATTTGCGGGGGGTTATATTATCCCTTCCGAGTGTTGATTTCGAAATCATGAAATGTCGTTCGCACGTCGTCGCCTTGGCACGTTCACGAAACCTCCAATCCTTAATTTCTCTTTGTCGTACCCGCCACCTTCGCATTTCTAAATATGCAATAAGTAAGCTTTACTACTAACAGTTCATCATGCACCACCCACATTGTCATTAATCAATGAAAGGCTTGAGGAGCTTTCCCATTCATAAGCATTTAACCAAGATTTAGATTGTCATTGATGGGTGAAAGGCTCGAGGAGATATCCTATTAATGCACATTAAACCAAGATTTGCGGGGGGTTATATTATCCCTTCCAAGTGTTGATTTCAAAATCATGAAATGTCGTTCGCACGTCGTCACCTTGGCACGTTCACAAAACCTTCAATCCTTAATTTCTCTTCGTCGTACCTGCCACCTTCGCATTTCTAAATATGCAATAAGTAAGCTTTACTACTAACAATTCATCATGCACCATCCACATTGTCATTAATCAATGAAAGGCTTGAGGATCTTTCCCATTCATAAGCATTTAACCAAGATTTAGCGGAGAGTTACATTATCGGCTCTAACTGTTCATTTCAACCATTGTCTGGAGCAAACCAATGTTCTCATAAACCTATGGCATCGGCTCGACAATAGTTTTGTGGAGATACAATGAACATCTTTGGGTGCGAGGACCAGAACTTCCAATGGTCCAGGGCATATTCTTATTACTCAACCTTTGCCGCAGAGAACCAAGTAATTTGGACCTCTAAGATTGCTCGTGCAGGCTGTGTCCTTGAGGTTTTTGACTGTAAGGATCCAGTCTCTTGGTGCGCCGATAAATTTATTTAAGACAAAAGAATTATTCCACCGCGGGACCGCTCTTCTGTTTCTTTGTCACCTCAGGTCTTCCGCCATATGTTAAGATTGTCAGAGCCAACATTGACATTCAGAGGAGAAGATTGCAAACAGTTCCTAGCAAAGCATAATAACGGGTTGGACCTCTTGCCCCATTTATTGGAAAACCCGCTTCTAGTTCTTGAATATATTACAAGCTTGCAGGTTAATTCATTTAGAAATCCATTTCGCAAAATTGCCTGGATGTTTATAAGAATAACGGGACAGGTGTCCACAACAACTGTTTCCCGGATGGCTCTTTATATTTTGTATTTCAAAGTCAACGAACAAGCCATTGTTGATTGGGGAAAATTAATTTCCAATGAAATCTGTTCCCATTTGTCAAGCTTCAAAAGGGAAAAGAAATTTTATATGTCGTCCTACTTAGTTTTTGCGATAGTGCATTCCTGTCGGTTTCCACAACCAAGAATGTCAATTGGGAATTCGACCCAGTAACATTCTGGTACCAGGCCTTGTGGAAGCACAAGGCTTCCCATTGTTTTTATGAGGTTTTTAATGGCTTCGTGTCTGTTTTCAAAGTTTTGTTGTTAGGAGAAGATGCTCCCCACATATCTGAACATGCAATCAGTTTTTTGGACAGGAAGGGGACACTTGAACATTTGGATAATTACACTGTCATAAGAATTTTTGGCTCCACGAAAAAACTTGCTCTCCTTCCATGTCACATTACAGACATAATGTTTGTTGCAGAAGTAGCACAACAATACAACTACTGGTTGCATCTATTGTAAAAGAAGAGAAAAAAACAGTTCATTCCTTTGCCTTGGAAAGTAGGGGAGTTCGTGTTGAAAAACATCAATAAAATTGAGGAATTCGTAGCGCATTCTAGCATCTCCAACCTGAGATATGCTGAAAGCATAAGAGGGTTTGACCCCTATAATATTTTTCAACAACATTTACAAACACTTGGCCTCGACGATTGTTTTATCAAAAAACATCTGCCCAAAAATAGAGACAGTGGTGACAACGCTCCTGCCTCTGATGCCGACGACCTAGATACAGTGCAAAGCTGCACTAAATTGTACACGCAACAGGGGAAAGGCCCTAGTGACAAGAGTGTTCAATCGACAAATAACACTCCAAAAAGTATGACATCCCAGAGCATCGCTCCAACGGCCCACCAAAGCAACAAAGCAACTCAAAGTTCTTCAAACGGAGGAGGAGATAATGAACCTCCTCACTCTAAAATTGATAGTTCTCATAAGATTCCAGTAGACAAGAAGAGAAAAAAAATGTGGGACAGGTGGAAGAGCTGAAAATTCAGAGCGAGAACATGGAACTTGACATTGATCTGGATAACATGCTCCACTACTTTGATAAGCCCGTAGATGACATCCACCATAGCCATCCAATGGGTATATCTGTTACCGAAAGTTTTGACGAAGATGAATCCTTCGTGTTCTAGAGCACTGTTTTTGATAGCCAGTCCAAAAAATTGATAATTGAGAAAAAAGATGTAAAAAATAAGAAAGGAAAATCTCGTTCAGAGGTTAACCTTGCCAACATGCGACCATCCCAAATTTGTCAGCTTCACAACGTGAGCGAAGATGTACTTCATGATTCCATTGGAGGCATTGAGGTCGAGAATGCCAGATTGAAGGACTTGGTCAAGGAATTGGAAGAGGCTTTGATTCCTATGCCATTGCTTGTCAATCCTTTGACAATAGCCATGCCTGCCACCCCTGCAACTAGCATAAAAACATCCTCCACCTTCCTCACATCCTGTAGAGGATATGTGGAGAATAATATCAAGAAAAGAATGGAACTAGTTACCGAGGCGTGGAAAACATCACAAACCATCACTTCCCTTGGAACCAGGGCACATAGTTTGCTCCAAAATTTGCAGGCAGAGTTAAAAGATGAAGAAAATTTCTATTTAAAAACGATCCTTCCTTTTGGCACCATTGTGAACAATATGACAGAAACAAAAAGAAGAGAACAATATCTTCCATCCAAAAACCAGATTAGTCAATTGAATGCATGTTGGAAAGAAAAAAGTGAAGAACCTGCATCTCATTGTTCAGTGATGTGAACAAGCCATATCGAAGAAAGATAAATTATTCACAAGGCTGTTAAGAATAAACTTAGCCGAAAAAACGAACGACTTCCAAGACCCCGACTTAATCGCAAACTCTTTGCCCTTAACTAGGCAAGAGCTCGATAAACAAGTTGCTATGTTTAAGGCCTTGTCTCTAGAATTTTTTTACAACATCCTTCACTATGATCAAGCTCACGTCAACAACTGGCTAGTCAAATATTCAGTACAGAATGAGGAAATTCATCAGGCTCTGTGTAATGTTTTTATCGACTTCCAGAAATTAGAAAATGATATTTTCAACATAAAAATCCAGAATGAGATCAACGTCGCCCCAATGAGAAGCTACATTGAAGAATGGCTCAAAAGGGAATTGAAGCAGGCCGCCGACGAAAGGCAACATGTAGTTGTCAGGATTCCAACAACCGTCGACGACATCAATGAAACGACAGCCGTCGACGACATCAATGAAACGACAGCCGTCGACGACATCAATGAAATGACAGTCGCAAGCAAATAGCCAAAGGGCTCATGTGTACCCTCACTGTAAGTCTACTGATCACATTCTGCTTTGTTTATCAACCCAGTTATTCCACTTTTTAAAATAGAGATGTGTAGGCAAACACTTATACCTTTTAATTTTTTTTTTTGCAGGTATTGCACTCTATCTTCTTTCTACAGTCCTGTTTCTTGTACACATTTCTCTAATGGTCCGCGGGAGCCCCAATCCCAATCTACATGACAAACGCATTGAAATTTGCATTTATATGTAACAAACTTTTATTTTTTTATATATTTCAAAATTTCCAGTAGTATGTAACAAACTTTTATTTTTTGACATATTTCAAATAAAACGGTTTTCTTATCTCCTTTTAAATTTATGTCTTCGTACATTTTTATCTTTCACCAGTCTATATAACAAATGCATTTAAATTTTTATATGTAACACACTTTTATTTTTTTATATATTTCAAAATTTCCAGTAGTATGTAACAAACTTTTATTTTTTTACATATTTCAAATAAAACTGTTTTCTTATCTCATTTTAAATTTATGTAAAAAATAAATGGTGCTCTGCATGCCAAGTGTATACATGTTGCACACAACATTTCCGTGATATACATTTCAAAATTTCCAGTAGTATGTAACAAACTTTTATTTTTTTACATATTTCAAATAAAATTGTTTGCTTATGTCCTTTTAAATTTATGTCTTCATACATTTTTATCTTTGACGAGTCAAATGCATTTAAATTTCCAAATTTTTTCTTCCACTGTGAACAAATTCGTAGTTTGTTATATACTTTCAAAAAATAAATGGTGCCCAAATTTTTTCTTCCACTGTGAACAAATTTGTAGTTTGTTATATACTTTCAAAAAATAAATGGTGCTCTACATGCCAAGCATCATTTACTTATGCCCCATGTTCTGTGATATACATGTTGCACACAACATTTCCGTGATATACATTTTGCACCGAACACTTTCATCATTTACAATTCGACCCAATTTTCCACAATTTACTTTGTAACCTCTTGTATATACAACAATACATTTGGGTGAAAAACATATACAACAATATTTAAGTTATAAGTTTATGTTTTTAAAGTATTTAAATTCTATATATTTCATTAAATTTTATATAATAAAGTGAACTTGATGGTTAAGTATATGTTTTTTTAAGTTACAATTTAAATTTAAAAAAGAAAAATAGGTATACTTTTAAATTTTTACTTAGGAAAAATCCATTATTTATTTAAAATTAAAAATCTTAGGTATCAATTTAATAATTAATAAAATATTAAAAAAAATTATTATTTAAAATTAAAAATCTTATATCAATTCAATAATTAATAAAATATTAAAAAATCCATTATTTAAAATAAACTTTTTTATATATCAATTTAATAATTAATAAAATAAAAATACTAATTTGAATTTAGATGCCAAATTATTATTTATTTATTGAATACCTAGATAGACTAAAACAAAATAAGTGGAAGGCACGTTTCCTGTAAACCATTAAATCAAAGCCTACACATTCCCAACTAACCATCATTTTTTTATTTAGAAGAAAACGAAAAGTCAAGACACGTGCGAAATCCAAAGTTAAATTTCTTTGACGAATCCATTATTTTCCATTCATAGTATGGACGACCAATCATACAACTAACTTTAATACACGTTCTTTGAGATCAATCAAAATATTCACACTGTTATTCATTTTGGGCGTCTTTCTTAATTGAATTGATAATAAAATATTTTTGTTAAAAAGTAATAACAGTCTTTCCTTCGAAAATTTTGTCTTGGGGTTCTCCATAAAATAAAAATATCAATATGAATCTTAAAAGAATTTCATATATGCCCATGGTTTTGTTTTGGAACAAATAATTAAATTCTAATAATATTAATTACATTTTTTTCTCATAATTTATAAGTAAATTATTATTATAATAATTAAATTCTAATAATATTAATTACATTTTTTTTCTCATAATTTATAAGTGAATTATTATTATAATGATTTATAAGTTATTTTTTTTAATTTTTTTTTTAAATTAATAAAAAATAAAATGTTATATTAAAATGGTTTGAATAATGTTATTGATATATCAACCTACATCTACTTTGTAGAGATTTATTAGATTAGTTAGAAAATTATAAAAGATTTTAACCAACTTTAATAATAAATTATTTTATATATTTATACATGAATATTAATTTTTACTATATAATAAATTAAATACCTTATAATATTATATAATATTATATATATATATATATATATATATATATATATATTTTGTTTGTTAATTTGTGTGGAATCTGTTGGATTTTTTGTTTCAGGTTTTGAACCGGTGGCTTTAACAACACAGAGTGGCTTAACAACACACTCCGTCACCTATTGTCTTACACTTCGGGAACAAATATATATATATATTTTATTATGAATAAAAAAATTGATATTTAATTTTTTTTTTTAAAATCATAAAACATTTTATTGGCTACACCATATAACCATTATATAAAGATAAGTAATAAAATGGAAAGATTTTCACTTATAAAATAAGTATTTTAGTAGCTAGTACAATATATACAACTATGAATATGATGCACAAATTGATATGTTTACATTTTTATTTTTATGGTATTTTTTTTTTATATATTTAGTATCCTTGAGGTTTTACTAGTAAATAAGATATATATATATTTCTTAAGTATTATTTATAAATATTATAAAAATGTGGTACATCTTTACACATCATTTATAAGAACTATATAAATTTATAACAAACTTCTTTTTAATAATAAAAAATCATATATATATTAAAATTGTTAAAATAATAATAATAAATATACATTTTCATTTAGATTGTAAATATAAAATTAAAATTAATAAACAGAACTTCACTTACACTATCTACACTTAACCTTAAAACTACACTTAACCTTAAAACAAGATGTTTGATATTGTGTGTTTGGTAACTGTAATAAATAAAAAAAAGGTACTCTAAACATTATGCTTTTTTAATTTTTTTTTAATTTTTAAATCAGTTTTGTTAAAAAATTTAAAAGAAAATGAAATTGTAAATATCAATGATTAAAATTATATAATCCTAATAAATTAAAATTTTCATAGAACTGAATTTATTTATGCATTCAAAACTACAATTTAAATAATAATAAATAATTACAATTTTACAAATAATTAGATTACCAACCTCATCATAATGTGCCTAAACAACAAAAACTTTTATACTTGCGATTAAATTAAATTGTTACAAACGATTGGGTAAAAAGCGCCCACCTATACGCATAAAAATAAATAAATATATAAATAAAAGAATGTTCGTCTCACTTTCGATCTTTCTCCTTTTGTTCAATTTCAATTTCAACCCGCTGGTTGACTGTATGTTTTTGTTGTAAAGGAAGCAGTAAACAGTATTTGTGGCCTGTGGCGTGGGTGGGTATTTCTGCTTTACAATGACCACTTGTGCAGATCATCTACAGACAAGAGAAAGATGAAAGGTAAGCTTTTTGCTGTTTCGGTTCATCAAACACGAAATTGAATTGGATGTGCCGAAATTGGTCAACAAGCCTGATAAATACAATTACAAGAAACTTTCAGGGTTTTCAGTGATTTTGATATGTATGTTTTTCTGGGATTCACGTAGGTTAATCAACTCGATTTTGTAGTAGGAAACTACCCAATCCAATTAATTAATGATGTCTCGCGGTGTCGAGGCTAGAGGGTCGGACTATTTACAGCTTGGATTTGTTTTTCTCCAACACTTCCTCCCTTTTGTTCTCCTCCTACAGGTACAATTGATTTTCGTTTTATTTTCTCTCATATATATATATATATATACTTTTTCTTTTCTAGAGAACTGTTGCAAATTTCTTTTTGCTGATGATACATAGTCTATCGGAAAGGCAACAATGGTAGGGATACGGCTGCTTAGTAATTTACATGAATTATTTTCAGAAAGATTAAATTATCATAACAGCTCACAAAATATTTGAAGGAGTTCACCAGCCAATTTAAATAAAAAAAACAGAGAAAGTAATCAAATTTAATTTTATTTATTGTAATAGAGCTGCTTCACACAATCCATTTTGAAACTGCGAAGTAAATCACAAATTTAACTAACAATTGTAACTTCTAAGTGGCCCTTAGGCTTACAGTGCCTGATCAGAGGTATGCCCCACTTTTAGGGTTAGGTTCTCTGTACCAGACGTGTCTGAAACAGCAACAATAGGAGCTGTTATTTGGAATTTTACCGAAATGAAACTATCTCATAAACGAGTTTATCGGAAGTTTCTTTCTAGTAATAACTGGTCTGTATCAAATCTTAAAGTATTAGCGCTAATACTCACATACTTAAAGTTGGCATAACTCTTTACTTGAATATTCATCTCTTAACATTTATATATGGTAAGAATTTTCCCAACAAGCTACAACAATTAAGCTTCACTTAAAATTTTCCTGTCACGACAATTAAGGCTGGGAATCTGAAATGTGGGCAGTCTCTGGCGATTTCCTGTCCACCGATCACTAAATTAGATCCACGTTATATGGGCTTCTTCACTCGATTGAAAATTGAGGTTCTTCTTGATGGTTGTGAAACTATAAAAACATTATAGAATAAAACCACAATTAGAATTTTTTTTATGAGTTGTGTCATTGCCTCTGTATCATTATGTGCTATATGTACCTTGAATCTAGTAACTTTATATATATTTGTAAATAAACGATAATAAGTACTATTAGGGCTACTTCATCAACACGAAGCTTTATTGCTTTAAATAATAGTTATGTATTTGGTGGGGTTCTTCATAATATTACCATACTCATGAGTTTCTATCTCAACAAACTAAACAACCAAACTTCTCTTCCATAGCGGTCCTTGATGAGACTCAAATGGGGAATACTAAAAATGTGGTTGTAATATTATATTGTAGATAGCTTTTCCTTCTTTTAGCTTTTCTTCTCAACCATATTTTCCCTTTAGATGAGCTTTATCTAGAAAAAAACAAAACAATCAATTGGTTAAAGCTTTGCATGTCATTTGGTTTATTTTACTTTCTGTATACATATAATGCAATATAGAGTGTTTCTACCAATGTAATCCATCTTAACTTTGGATCTATTAAGCATCTAGAGGAATCAAAAAGAAATTGAGATGCAAATCGCTCGATGCTCAAAACATCTAGAGTTTAGATGATCCTCTCTCTCTCTATATATAGATTTTGAAAGAAAACTTTGTGGGGATATATATATATATATATATCGCTCGATGCTCAAAATATGTAGAGTTGAGATGACCCTCTCTCTCTCTATATAGATTTTGAAAGAAAACTTTGTGGGGATATATATATCGAAGGAAAACTTTGTGGAATTCCTCCCTCTTTCTTGGAATATACAAATGGAGGACAATGTCAATTGCTAGTTGCAAGAGGCATTGGTAACCTGAGGTACTCAATTGGATTGGAACCCGTGACCTCCCTATTGGCAACATGGCGGATGGTCCAATCGATTGATCTAATCCTTGGTAAATTAATGTATTGATTGAGATAACTGATATATCTTAATTAATGCATGGTAATTTTTCTTTTAAATTTTCTTTTTACATTATGGATTTTTTTTTCTATTTTTATTTATAAGCATTATATAGAGTGTTTCTACTAGTGTAGATCCATCTTAACTCCGGATCTATTAAGCACTTAGAGGAATCAAAAAGAAATTGAGATGCAAATCGCTTGATGCTCAAAACATCTAGAGTTGAGATGACTCTCTCTCATATATATATATATATATATGTAATGTCCCTTGATGATTGTTTCAAGTTTTTGTTCAGTTTACTGATGTGGACATTTGGTCAAACAGTTTGTATGTAAAGATCTTTTTACCCACAGATAACAATTCTGGTTGCTTGTGAACAATACACAAGAAAGTGCACACATTATATATTCATAACTTATTACTCCAAGATTATTTAGCAGCAGTACATTGTGTCATTTCATGAATATCCTAACAGCAGCATAAATAAGACAAATTCTGAACTGTTCATTAACAAAGGGCTGACTGTAAATTAAAGAAGTGTACGGCAAACATCTAAATGATATACAGGCCTGTAGAATGTCGTTTTGTGCAGCAGCTTGATGGATAATGATGCAGCAGCCTCTCCTCAATACAAATTGTGCCTTTGAATAAAGATCTGGGCCCAGGATGAAGTAACTTGTCCCACAGAGGAAACAAACTCGCTCAGCAAGTATGTAACTTGCCCAAATCTCAAGATAGCACGCACAGATTGATGTAATTCACCCAGCAGAGTGTAACTCGTCCCCAGCCAGGAGGAACTCGCCTTGGAAGGCAGAAAACTCAGCTCACAGATGTAACTCGGCCCCACTTCAACATAGAACTCGGCCAGCACTTGGAGAAATCGCCCCTCAGCCTGTAACTCGACCCAATAAGAGGTACTCAGCCCCCACAGCTTAAGAAATACAATCCCCAGACTTAACTCGACTTTCCTTAACCAAAAAATTGGCCTCCTCAGAGGGATTCGGCCCACACACAAACAAACTCCGCCGCCAAATAAGAAAACTCAGCCACAAATAGTAAAACTTCGCTGCCAAAGAAGAAATACTCAGCCACATTGAAGCACGATGAAGAAATCTGTATGATCTCCTCCCTTTGACCAGCTAGGGTGGATAGTCTCACCACCGAAACCAATCTCCAAAATCTTTAGGGTTTTTTGTCCCAAGAGCCAAATCGACACAAGAGCTCTCTCAATTCGTTTTTAGAAAATAACATATGTATAATGAGAGAGGGCACCCCTCACTCTTCTTTTATTCTCTCGTTGACCGTTTTGCGACCTTTTTACCCTTTTAATAAGTTAAAGTGACTTTATTAATTCAATAGTCACTTAGGCGCCTTTTTTCCAATTATTCAATGTCACATTTTTTAAAAAGATTAATTTCCCTCTCCGATGACATTAAATAATCAATTAATTAATTCCCTTTTTAATGCCGGAAAGTGATTAATTGGTTTTAAGACATTTTCGGACGCCGGAAGCCCCTTTCTCATCATCCCAACCTTTAGATCTTTTCGTCCAGATTCCAATGATCTATTACACCAAGGTATTCCCTTAGATAATATGATCCAGATAACACCATTAGGGTATTTAATTAAATTATGCTCAATAATAACCCAGATTACGGGAATCGTTGGAATGCCACGGAACCAAGAGCAAACTGTGCGTAAATGACCATGATGATGAAATATGGTAAATGGGCTAGGATGGTCTTCATATAATTCTCTCAAACCCTCCGAGCTCACTGTTAACCTCCATTTAACCCTCTGGTCAGGCTGGCATAAACCCCGAAGGTCACTTCCAATTGCAAAGCAGGGAAATCCAAAAATGGGGACATCACAGTCCTCCCTTTCCAAAGATTGCTTGTCCTCAAGTAATACCATCACAACTAGAAGCCCCATCGACCGAACCAGACTGAACCTGAAAATGATACCAAAGTCCCAAACCAATCTGAAAGATGTGGAGCACCTACCGCCCACAATAATGTCCTGCAATGTACTAACACAAAAGGCCTCCCGAATGTTAGAAAAATGGGTGTGCTCGTTTCACCATAGACAATATAGTAATATTGTCACCCAACCATAGGCACAAAGGCCATCCCCGAGCACCTTAACCTTGATAGACAGAATAATTCTGGTAGCAAACCAGTAGCCAACCAAGGCTAGCACACCAAGCAAGGATAACCAAAGACAAAGCAGAAAGTCCAAACCAATAACCCAAGACAAAGTCACTACTGCAACAGTTGCAGTTCTCCTTCACTCATGCACACTTCTTGTCCTTATGCAGTCGTGAGTGAGTGAGTGACAAATGAGATCTAGCTCCCTTTATTTATACTGCTCCATCTTAACTGGCTGGGACGAATTCTCTTCCTGGGGGCTAATAACTCAATATTAATTTATTCTATTAAGCTGACTTGTCTTCTAGGGTTATTATCCAAAGCTTTAGGGTTTCTCTTGCTTCCCGGAATATTCTAGTCTTGTCAAAGGTTACGTGTGGAGGCTAATACCTCCCACAACTACCATAATATCAACACTCCCTCCTAGCTAGGGAAGTTTTAAAGGCAATGGTCTTGACCACAAACAGACCATTCAACCGGTAGCATCATCATAGCCCCACAAGCTATCTCATGATCAAATCATGAGCACCATCATCACTATCCAACTAGATTTTCTCCAGGGAAATCAGAACAATGCCATCTAATAGAACACAACTCTGTCTATACATAGTAGTATTCAACTACTATCTAGTGGTACACAACCACTTCTAGTAGCACAGTGCTACTAACCAGTGACACACAGTCACTACCAGTGGATCACATCCACCATAGTAGCATACAACTACTGTCCAGAGACATACAGTCTCTACAATAATCATATCATTTGATATCAACAATATCATGATACATATTGAGTCATCTGGGCCATTCTTCCACTCACATCTGTGAGATCTGGAAGAGGATCTTGCCTCAGAAAGTAACACATCAGCCATTGTATCAGCAAGATATAATTAATAAGTAAAAAAAAACATTCTAGAGTAATGTATTGATGATTAAGTCTTAGGGGGCTAAGCCTTTTTCAAAGTTCATCATGCTAGCTCGTCTTATTACAATTCCCCATGGGGGTATGGAAATGCTGTAAAGAAGAAGAAGGAAAAGGGGCCATAATGGTCGGTTGGACTTCTAAACTCTGTTTTTGAAGAAGAATTTGTTCAATCTTTGGTAGCTCAACTGCAAGTCCATCCTAGTGCAACTTGGTGGGTATCATTACCCACGATTGTAGGGGATCCCTGAAATTATCTGAAGGCACAAAATGATAGTAGGTGCTTGAAGGAGAGGGGGTTAAATTAGTCTACATTTAGAAGGATCATAACCACTACTAGCAGTGTGCAAAATATCCTAGAACAGACCAAACTCATAAGCATGGAAGGAATGTTGCATTTTGGAACCTAGCAATTATACTTATGCATGTGCAACATTGCAAAAAAGAGGGGTGGGGGTGTTGGCTGGCCGACCTATGGCAAAATAGGGGCCAACCTGTTTGTCTTTCATAATGTCTTGAAATGACAAGTTTTAATTAAAGGTCGACCTGTAATTTCATTTAAAACAACCATCATACTAGGGCCGACTTGTGTTGAAGCCTAGATATTGCTGCTTTCAGGGCTGACCCTTGTTTGAGGGTGTTAGCCTCCCATGGTATACGGATCTGCTGCCCTTTTTGAAGCTCTTACATCCACCTTTAAAGAAGAATTGAGACGTTGCTTGTTTGAGTGGTTTAGCAAGACCACCATTGGAGGGGTTTGATGCCTCAAAGGGCCTTTGAGGTTGAATGTGGATTGAGAAATCCCCTCTTGATAGTGTTGTGGGGGTATGAGGTTCATGTGCGCATTTGGACTGACAGGTTGGAAGACTTGTTGAAGGATCCATGCACTTTGAAGGGCCTTTGGAGGCTGGATGTTGCACCAACGTACCCACTTTTCCCATCATTCATGGAGGTGGGTCACTTTTGAGGGATTTTTCTCCTTGGTTATTACACATGTGGCCTAAAGAGCCCAAATTTTGTATTTTTAGGATTATTTAATTGTTAAAGAGGGCCTTTTGCCCCAGCGCAGGCTAGAATAGGGAATTTTAGCTTAGAAAATAATATTTATTGTGAGAGGAGGTTGAGCCTTTCCCATATAAATAGAGAGGCATTTCCTCTCATTTGATCATGACATCTTAAGGGATTTTTCCCTTGAGAGGTCTGAAATTTCTGAAATTCTCTTGCTCTCTTAGCTCATGCACTACTCTTGGAGATGGATTTTTGTGGATGGTTTCCTTTCTTGGATGGTTATTTTCCGCAACTAGAGTTTGAATGGTCTAGCTACTTGGAAGGAGTAAGCAATTTTCTGCAATTTCTTGTCTCTTGCTAATGTTAAAGGTGTTAATTGCTATCTTGTTGCAAGTTTCTTTGTCTCGTTGAAACCCTAGGAAGGAGACAAAAGTGTTTCTCTCCTTCATAAAATCTTTTTTGTCCAAGTTTGTGAAAATGTTCTTTTCTAGGGTTAAAAGCCTAAGGCCCAAAACTGCTTGCACTTTAGGGTTTTAACTCTAGTCTTTGATCCTTGACCTAAGTGGAATAAGAAGAAGGAAAACAACACCTAGAGCCTTGTTATCCTCTATCCTAGGGATAACTAAGGAGATTATGTCTCGAGGCCCACAGGTCCTAGAGATGGAATACCAAGAGCCAGACGCCTTGAGCTTGGCCCCGGAGGGCCCATCTTTGCTTCAGTGCATCCCATCTATCAACAGCAGCAACATCCATCCCATCGGCCTGGTCCTAAAGTAGCAGTGGGTCTTGCTCCATGAGGTAATGAGTCCGGGTATCATGGTATGTGTCACTCTGATTTTCGAAGCATTTGAATATGTTGCACTGAACTCTCCTTCATTTCATAACGTTTGCTTGGAAATTATGCTCTTTAACTT